>JASWHV010000479.1:25000-27500 GCA_030760725.1 Neostapfia colusana | reverse complement strand
GGTGGCTGAGAGGCTGCTGGTCATTTCAAGCTGTTGACGAATGGGTGCGAAACTGTGGGATACGGGAAACATGGAGCACCCACCTTTGTCTTCGGTGAGACGTGTTCCGGCGGCTGACAGGCTGCTGGTACATTTCAAGCTGTTGCGGAATGGGCGTGAAACTGTCGGATACAGGAAACACGGTGCACCCACCTTGGCTTCTGTGAGACGTGTTCCAGCGGCTGAGATGCTGCTGGTCATGTAAAGCTGTTTGCTGATGGGTGTGAAACTGTCGGATACGGGAAACACGGTGCTCCCACCTTGTCTCGGAGAGACGTGTTCCGGTGGCTGAGAGATGGGAAAACTCGTGAACATGTGTCCCGGGGGCGGACGGACCTCAACGGAACACACGTTCGGATGGTAAAACTTGATGGTTTTTCATGCGTGGATGGCCATCTGGGTCGAAATGAGGAAAGTTGGGAAAGTCGGTAAAACTCACTAACTGGGATCCCCGGTGGCCCGACGGGACCTTGGCTGAATAATCATTCGGACGGTGCATTTTGAAGGTTTTGGAATGCATGGATGGCCTCCTGGGTCGAAATCGGGAAAGTCGGGATCTCAGGAACTCGGGTCCAGGGATGCCGTACTGTACACAGCAGGAGGCCTCCGGAAAGAATACGGGAAGTCTGGGAACCCAAGTTGAAACTAGATAACCCACCCGTTTTGGAGGCTTGGCGCGGCAAAACCAGAAAAATACCACTTTTTGGGCTTCTCCCAAATAGTGCGCTCAGCAGTCCCAAAAATCCCCCATACTCCTGGGAGGGGGGGCGCTCCTAAGGTATATTAGGGGGAGGTGGTCTGTCAGCTCGGGGCAAAGTAGGATGATGTCGGATACTGAAAGGAACCTTGATTACCTCCCCTCGCGGTGTACTACATCCACCGGATCTCGGTGTTGGGATGATCCAAGGCTGCCAACATCCTACCGGCCTTGGGGACCTTCACTGAGATGAACACAGATGCGACGGTGCAACACGGATTTTGGCTTCGGGACACATTGTGCCACCCTTTTTGGGTGGATACATCATCCTGGTGCCAGATAAACGTGGCTGTGGCGTCCCCCGGGTATGGGACGGATTGTTGGCTGGATGGTTACCGGTCCGTTTTCCTGTCGGGGTGGGCAGTGCTCAAACCAGATTCTTGTGGGCTTAGGGTGTTGTGGCCTTACTATTTAGTGAATTGCATGTACCCAATGCTTGAAGATCTGGTTGCACTGTCAGCCATCGCAATGGTGGGCTGGTGGCCGTACGGATTCTGGTTTATCATGCGATGGTATGGACCGATACGGGTATTACGGTGCACCCACCGTGTCTTCGGTGAGATGTGTTCTGGCGGCTGACAGGCTGCTGGTACATTTCAAGCTGTTGGCGAATGGGCGCGAAACTGTCCGATATGGGAAACACGGCGCACCCTCCGTGTCTTCGGTGAGACGTGTTCTGGTGGCTGAGAGGCTGCTGGTCATTTCAAGCTGTTGGCGAATGGGTGCGAAACTGTCGGATACGGGACACACGGTGCACCCTCCTTGTCTTCGGAGAGATGTGTTCCGGTGGCTGAGAGGCTGCTGGTCATTTCAAGCTGTTGGCGAAGCGGTGTGATACTGTTGGATATGTGAAACATCGTGCACCCACCATGTCTTCGGTGAGATGTGTTCTGGCGGCTGAGAGGCTGCTGGTCATGTCAGGCTGTTGGCTGATGGGTGCGAAACTGTCGGAAACGGGAAACACGGTGCATCCACGTGTCTTCGGTGAGACGTGTTCAGGTGGCCGACAGGCTGCTGGTACATTTCAAGCTGTTGGCGAACGGGCGCGAAACTGTCGGATACGGGAAACACGGTGCACCCATGGTGTCATCGGTGAGATGTGTTCTGGTGGCTGACAGGCTGCTGGTACATTTCAAGCTGTTGGCGAATGGGCGCGAAACTGTTGGATACGGGAAACACGGTGCACCTGTCGTGGCTTCGGTGAGACGTGTTCTGGCGGCTGAGAGGCTGCTGGTCATGTCAAGCTATTGGCTGATGGGTGTGAAACTGTCGGATATGGGAAACACGGTGCACCCACGTGTCTTCGGTGAGATGTGTTCAGGTGGCTGAGAGGCTGCCGGTCATTTCAAGCTGCTTGCGAAGTGGTGTGATACTGTTGGATACGTGAAACACCCACTGTGTCTTTGGTGAGACGTGTTCCGGTGGCTGACAGGCTGCTGGTACATTTCAAGCTGTTGGCGAATGGGTGTGAAACTGTTGGATATGGGACACACGGTGCACCCGCCTTGTCTTTGGAGAGACGTGTTCCGGTGGCTGAGAGGCTGCTGGTCATTTCAAGCTGATGGTGATGCGGTGTGATACTGTTTGATACGTGAAACTTCGTGCACCCACCTTGTCTTCGGTGAGATGCGTTCTGGCGGCTGAGAGGCTGCTGGTCATGTCAAGCTGTTGGCTGATGGGTGCGAAACTGTCGGAAACGGGAAA
>JASWHV010000479.1:12500-15000 GCA_030760725.1 Neostapfia colusana | reverse complement strand
CCCGGGTATGGGACGGATTGTTGGCTGGATGGTTACCGGTCCGTTTTCCTGTCGGGGTGGGCAGTGCTCAAACCAGATTCTTGTGGGCTTAGGGTGTTGTGGCCTTACTATTTAGTGAATTGCATGTACCCAATGCTTGAAGATCTGGTTGCACTGTCAGCCATCGCAATGGTGGGCTGGTGGCCGTACGGATTCTGGTTTATCATGCGATGGTATGGACCGATACGGGTATTACGGTGCACCCACCGTGTCTTCGGTGAGATGTGTTCTGGCGGCTGACAGGCTGCTGGTACATTTCAAGCTGTTGGCGAATGGGCGCGAAACTGTCCGATATGGGAAACACGGCGCACCCTCTGTGTCTTCGGTGAGACGTGTTCTGGTGGCTGAGAGGCTGCTGGTCATTTCAAGCTGTTGGCGAATGGGTGCGAAACTGTCGGATACGGGACACACGGTGCACCCTCCTTGTCTTCGGAGAGATGTGTTCCGGTGGCTGAGAGGCTGCTGGTCATTTCAAGCTGTTGGCGAAGCGGTGTGATACTGTTGGATATGTGAAACATCGTGCACCCACCATGTCTTCGGTGAGATGTGTTCTGGCGGCTGAGAGGCTGCTGGTCATGTCAGGCTGTTGGCTGATGGGTGCGAAACTGTCGGAAACGGGAAACACGGTGCATCCACGTGTCTTCGGTGAGATGTGTTCAGGTGGCCGACAGGCTGCTGGTACATTTCAAGCTGTTGGCGAACGGGCGTGAAACTGTCGGATACGGGAAACACGGTGCACCCATGGTGTCATCGGTGAGATGTGTTCTGGTGGCTGACAGGCTGCTGGTACATTTCAAGCTGTTGGCGAATGGGCGCGAAACTGTTGGATACGGGAAACACGGTGCACCTGTCGTGGCTTCGGTGAGACGTGTTCTGGCGGCTGAGAGGCTGCTGGTCATGTCAAGCTATTGGCTGATGGGTGTGAAACTGTCGGATATGGGAAACACGGTGCACCCACGTGTCTTCGGTGAGATGTGTTCAGGTGGCTGAGAGGCTGCCGGTCATTTCAAGCTGCTTGCGAAGTGGTGTGATACTGTTGGATACGTGAAACACCCACTGTGTCTTTGGTGAGACGTGTTCCGGTGGCTGACAGGCTGCTGGTACATTTCAAGCTGTTGGCGAATGGGTGTGAAACTGTTGGATATGGGACACACGGTGCACCCGCCTTGTCTTTGGAGAGACGTGTTCCGGTGGCTGAGAGGCTGCTGGTCATTTCAAGCTGATGGTGATGTGGTGTGATACTGTTTGATACGTGAAACTTCGTGCACCCACCTTGTCTTCGGTGAGATGCGTTCTGGCGGCTGAGAGGCTGCTGGTTATGTCAAGCTGTTGGCTGATGGGTGCGAAACTGTCGGAAACGGGAAACATGGTGCATCCATGTGTCTTCGGTGAGATGTGTTCCGGTGTCTTAGAGACTGCCGGTCATTTCAAGCTGTAAGTGAATGGTTGCGAAACTGTGGGATATGGAAAACACGGTGCACCCACCGTGTCTTCGGTGAGACGTGTTCTGGTGGCTGACAGGCTGCTGGTACATTTCAAGCTGTTGGCGAATGGGCGCGAAACTGTCGGATACGGGAAACACGGTGCACCCTCCGTGTCTTCGGTGAGACGTGTTCTGGTGGCTGAGAGGCTGCTGGTCATTTCAAGCTGTTGGCGAATCGGTGCAAAACTGTCGGATACGGTAAACATGGTGCACCCGCCGTGGCTTCGGTGAGATGTGTTCCGGTGGCTGAGAAGCTGCTGGTCATTTCAAGCTGTTGGCGAATGGGTGCAAAACTGTCGGATAAGGGACACATGGTGCACCCACCCTCGTCTTCTGTGAGACGTGTTCCAGCGGCTGAGATGCTGCTGGTCATGTAAAGCTGTTTGCTGATGGGTGTGAAACTGTCGGATACGGGAAACACGGTGCTCCCACCTTGTCTCGGAGAGACGTGTTCCGGTGGCTGAGAGATGGGAAAACTCGTGAACATGTGTCCCGGGGGCGGACGGACCTCAACGGAACACACGTTCGGATGGTAAAACTTGATGGTTTTTCATGCGTGGATGGCCATCTGGGTCGAAATGAGGAAAGTTGGGAAAGTCGGTAAAACTCACTAACTGGGATCCCCGGTGGCCCGACGGGACCTTGGCTGAATAATCATTCGGACGGTGCATTTTGAAGGTTTTGGAATGCATGGATGGCCTCCTGGGTCGAAATCGGGAAAGTCGGGATCTCAGGAACTCGGGTCCAGGGATGCCGTACTGTACACAGCAGGAGGCCTCCGGAAAGAATACGGGAAGTCTGGGAACCCAAGTTGAAACTAGATAACCCACCCGTTTTGGAGGCTTGGCGCGGCAAAACCAGAAAAATACCACTTTTTGGGCTTCTCCCAAATAGTGCGCTCAGCAGTCCCAAAAATCCCCCATACTCCTGGGAGGGGGGGCGCTCCTAAGGTATGTTAGGGGGAGGTGGTCTGTCAGC
>JASWHV010000479.1:0-2500 GCA_030760725.1 Neostapfia colusana | reverse complement strand
CACCGGATCTTGGTGTTTGGATGATCCAAGGCTGCCAACATCCTACCGGCCTTGGGGACCTTCACTGAGATGAACACAGATGTGACGGTGCAACACGGATTTTGGCTTCGGGACACATTGTGCCATCCTTTTTGGGTGGATACATCATCCTGGTGCCAGATAAACGTGGCTGTGGCGTCCCCCGGGTATGGGTCGGATTGTTGGCTGGATGGTTACCGGTCCGTTTTCCTGTCGGGGTGGGCAGTGCTCAAACCAGATTCTTGTGGGCTTAGGGTGTTGTGGCCATACTATTTAGTGAACTGCATGTACCCAACGCTTGAAGATCTGGTTACACTGCCAGCCATCGCAATGGTGGGCTGGTGGCCGTACGGGTTCTTGTTTATCATGCGATGGTATGGCCCGGTAAGGGTATTACGGTGCACCCACCGTGTCTTCGGTGAGACGTGTTCTGGCCGCTGACAGGCTGCTGGTACATTTCAAGCTGTTGGCGAATGGGCGCGAAACTGTCGGATACGGGAAACACGGTGCACCCTCCGTGTCTTCGGTGAGACGTGTTCTGGTGGCTGAGAGGCTGCTGGTCATTTCAAGCTGTTGACGAATGGGTGCGAAACTGTGGGATACGGGAAACATGGAGCACCCACCTTTGTCTTCGGTGAGACGTGTTCCGGCGGCTGACAGGCTGCTGGTACATTTCAAGCTGTTGCGGAATGGGCGTGAAACTGTCGGATACAGGAAACACGGTGCACCCACCTTGGCTTCTGTGAGACGTGTTCCAGCGGCTGAGATGCTGCTGGTCATGTAAAGCTGTTTGCTGATGGGTGTGAAACTGTCGGATACGGGAAACACGGTGCTCCCACCTTGTCTCGGAGAGACGTGTTCCGGTGGCTGAGAGATGGGAAAACTCGTGAACATGTGTCCCGGGGGCGGACGGACCTCAACGGAACACACGTTCGGATGGTAAAACTTGATGGTTTTTCATGCGTGGATGGCCATCTGGGTCGAAATGAGGAAAGTTGGGAAAGTCGGTAAAACTCACTAACTGGGATCCCCGGTGGCCCGACGGGACCTTGGCTGAATAATCATTCGGACGGTGCATTTTGAAGGTTTTGGAATGCATGGATGGCCTCCTGGGTCGAAATCGGGAAAGTCGGGATCTCAGGAACTCGGGTCCAGGGATGCCGTACTGTACACAGCAGGAGGCCTCCGGAAAGAATACGGGAAGTCTGGGAACCCAAGTTGAAACTAGATAACCCACCCGTTTTGGAGGCTTGGCGCGGCAAAACCAGAAAAATACCACTTTTTGGGCTTCTCCCAAATAGTGCGCTCAGCAGTCCCAAAAATCCCCCATACTCCTGGGAGGGGGGGCGCTCCTAAGGTATATTAGGGGGAGGTGGTCTGTCAGCTCGGGGCAAAGTAGGATGATGTCGGATACTGAAAGGAACCTTGATTACCTCCCCTCGCGGTGTACTACATCCACCGGATCTCGGTGTTGGGATGATCCAAGGCTGCCAACATCCTACCGGCCTTGGGGACCTTCACTGAGATGAACACAGATGCGACGGTGCAACACGGATTTTGGCTTCGGGACACATTGTGGCACCCTTTTTGGGTGGATACATCATCCTGGTGCCAGATAAACGTGGCTGTGGCGTCCCCCGGGTATGGGACGGATTGTTGGCTGGATGGTTACCGGTCCGTTTTCCTGTCGGGGTGGGCAGTGCTCAAACCAGATTCTTGTGGGCTTAGGGTGTTGTGGCCTTACTATTTAGTGAATTGCATGTACCCAATGCTTGAAGATCTGGTTGCACTGTCAGCCATCGCAATGGTGGGCTGGTGGCCGTACGGATTCTGGTTTATCATGCGATGGTATGGACCGATACGGGTATTACGGTGCACCCACCGTGTCTTCGGTGAGATGTGTTCTGGCGGCTGACAGGCTGCTGGTACATTTCAAGCTGTTGGCGAATGGGCGCGAAACTGTCCGATATGGGAAACACGGCGCACCCTCTGTGTCTTCGGTGAGACGTGTTCTGGTGGCTGAGAGGCTGCTGGTCATTTCAAGCTGTTGGCGAATGGGTGCGAAACTGTCGGATACGGGACACACGGTGCACCCTCCTTGTCTTCGGAGAGATGTGTTCCGGTGGCTGAGAGGCTGCTGGTCATTTCAAGCTGTTGTCGAAGCGGTGTGATACTGTTGGATATGTGAAACATCGTGCACCCACCATGTCTTCGGTGAGATGTGTTCTGGCGGCTGAGAGGCTGCTGGTCATGTCAGGCTGTTGGCTGATGGGTGCGAAACTGTCGGAAACGGGAAACACGGTGCATCCACGTGTCTTCGGTGAGATGTGTTCAGGTGGCCGACAGGCTGCTGGTACATTTCAAGCTGTTGGCGAACGGGCGTGAAACTGTCGGATACGGGAAACACGGTGCACCCATGGTGTCATCGGTGAGATGTGTTCTGGTGGCTGACAGGCTGCTGGTACATTTCAAGCTGTTGGCG
>JASWHV010000478.1:0-45097 GCA_030760725.1 Neostapfia colusana | reverse complement strand
AACACTCGGTTCTCGGGTGCAGCCCGAGCGCGCCACCGAGGGGCTGGCCGAGGCCAGCTCCTGCTGCATTTCCCCACGCTGGAAGCCAGCTGCTCGGACTCCTTATCCTCCCCGGCGTGCTCCCGTTAAATATCCCCGAGCCCCGGCGCAATCAGTCTGTTTCCACACCGAGCTCTACCGCAACCAGCCGCCCTCTCAATCCTGCTCGTGATCAGGCCGATCACTTGCAAGCCCAGCCTCCTCTGCAGCAAAACGGCACCGTGAGCTCGGTAGCAACATCTTAGACCCCGTGTTGGCCAGTGAGCAGGCGCCCCGAGCTCCACTGGAATCTTTTCCGGCGGACCAAACGTTGCCGCCGTTCGGGCTCTCGTGGACAGCTCGGTGCAGCCGTTGTCACGTCCACTTCTCTACACAAGAAAGGTGTGTCTAGGTATGTAGATGGTGTAGCCGAAAGACGTTCGGCATATGATCAACCATCGGTTGAGAATTTCCAAGTTTACTGCCAGCCAGTTCGTATGAGCCGAGCTCACCTCCAAGTGAAATTCGGACTCCACACAATAGGGTTGGTCAGGCCAGTTGTCCAGTGGGTTCTACACGTACTAGCACACACGCTCGAGAAGGAAGTAAGGAAAACCGTTGAGGATCGGCCGTGTTATGGCCGTTTTCCTCGCCGCCGTTGCAAAGTACCTCGGCTCACCATCGAGGGTAGGGTTGCCGGCGTTGCTAGCTTCCACAAAGCCCAGGTTCATGTTCCTCGTGCTCCACCGATGCTCTCCAAACGATTTCCGAACAATTTGGTGCACGGTAGAGCAAAACCGACCTCACCGGAACCATAGCGGGTGCTGTCACTGGTGCGCGCGGGTTTCCGGCCATCACCGGCGGCCGGCGAGCCCACAGCTGAGTTCAGGAGGTCGGAGAAGGGGGCGGTGGCGGGTTTCGGGCCGAAAGGTGGTCGGGAACTCGGTTCCGGCGAGTCTCGCCGGAGACTGCCACCGCCGAGTATTTGGCACGAGGAGGAAGAAGAAGCATTGTGCGTGGGGTCCACAGGCACAAGTTTAAACTTTTCCCGATTTTCAGATTTAGTTCAAACTTCAAACACACATAACTTTGGCTAGGACATTCAAATCGAGTGAACCAAATTTTGTTGGATTCAGCTCTCTGAGTACTTTACAGAAAATCAAGTTTCACTTCATGAAAATCCTTATTTCTCCAGAATTAATTCTTCAAAATTTAAACTATTTAGAATTTTAACTGGAGCATCCTTTGGAGGAAAATTCTGAAATTTTGCTGGGATCTTTAACAAAATATCCCTAAACTACCATAGAAATTTCAGATCCATTTGAGCTCATTTGATCCACCTAATGGTGTGATTAAGGAAACTACTCCAGAGAAAATAGAAAATGTCCAGAAACATTTTCAGAATTTCTCTGAAATTGTTTAGCTCATATCTTTAGCTAGGAACCTTCAAATTAAGTGAGGCCAACTCCATTAGAACCCTCTGAAAATCTAGTTTTCATAAAGGCATGGTTTGCTCCATGAAAATCCCTAGAACACCCTAAAAGCTCCAATTAAGGTCAAGTACATAATTATTTGTGGAGAGCTCAAATGAGCTTTGCTGCAAATAAAACTTGGCCAAGTCTCTGTTTAGTTTGTAACCAAAGCACGGTAAAAATTTCAGAGTCATTGGGTCTTTTTAGTAAGACTTATAAACTTCACAAGTGTAAATTCAATTCAAATGCATTTAAATTAATACATGTACTTGTTATCTCATGTAGTCGTTAAGGTCGAGGAGGAACCCGAAGTATTAGACTTCATTACTCCGGAAGAGTAGCTAGCCTACGACTAAGAGCGGCAAGGCAAGCTCCGGTTTGCATTAATCTCTTTACAAACTTTTATTGTTTTGAGAACTTACTTTGAGTACCATTAATTCTTGCATTAGAGTCTTGTTTGAAAACCCAAATGCATAGCCAAGAAAACCATGAGTTGGGATTAGGATTGAAAACCCTGTTAGCTACTGCAATGCTAAGATATTGTAGGATTGGTACAAGTTGAGTAGTTGGAACTACTCGCGAGGATAGGCTAGAGGCACTCGACTCGGGTAGAGATAGCACAAGAAACACATGGCAAGAAAAATGAGACCGAGCGGAGAGTAAGGGCAGCAGGACTTTGGGGCCTGGGTGCTATAGCTCCGCTTGTGTCGATTGGGGACCGAGCCATGTGCGGGCCTGTTGAACAAGCTAGAACAGTACTGAAGACCTACCGGCTATATGGGAACCGGGAAACCGATGTAACTCGGGTAGCTGGGTGTTGAGGCATACCTGGTCGTTCAGAGGGTAGGTTGAGAGCTTGATGTGTAAATCGGCTGGCGTTACTGAGATGCGCGTGCAGAGACCTCTTTCTCGGGACGATTGGACTGGTTCAACATTTGGCTGACGGGTGAAAGGTGGTTGCGTACGACGTCCGTGATGGTTGTTGTAGGCAACATCGAGTACGGGCGTACGTGACGGGTTATTCGGGTAACCCTGCAGGTGTAAATCGATTATAATCGCCGTCCCTCTCGGTCAGTGAGTACCACTTGTTCACTGTACCGTGACATAGAAAGAACAGGCTACTTACATGTTAAAATGTTGCTGATTGAAATATGGACTTTGATTGTTAATGATTTGTTGTAGTTTAGAGCTAACTAAAGTTCTTTTCAAACTTTGGGTAAAGTACATGAGAGAAATGCGTTTCTTGTTTGATTACGGCTCTCTCATGTGCCTTAGCGTAAGGTTCTCCACAACCTGCTGCTAAAACTTGAAAGTAAGGTTCCACTAATTAGGCGAGTCCTTGCAACTTATTTTACCTCATGTACCTATCACCCCTCATGTAGAAGTTTCATGTTTAGGAGAGACGGGTCAGTCTTGCTGAGCCTTCGTGCTCACTGCTTGTGTTTGAAGCTTTTGCAGGGTTCTATGAGGAAGGGACTCCCGAGAAGGAGAGGGAACCCCAGGAGGGGAACCCCGTCGAGTGGGAGTCGTGCACGCCGCCGAGTTACTGTGTGTGCATGCTAGCAAGGACACGTTCACGGGCTGAACGTGAACTTGATGCGTAGTCTACGCCTGTGAGTGTAGACTGAACATATTTTGTTGTAAAAATGTTCAAAAAACCGTTTATGTAATAAAACTTTGCTTCCGCTTTATACCTTTGATGTGTGTTATTCGGTGCTGTGCAACGCAGCACCCAGCAGCGTGATCCTGGCTCGACAAGACCGTGGGGTCGTGTCAGCGTTGGTATCAGAGCTCGCTTGAGGGTTAACGCACTACAAAGGTCATCTTTTTCGAAAATCCTGTGAGGAACGAGTTAGTAGCCCAAATAAGGATGTTATTAGTGTATAGAAAGTGGCATACTAACCTATTTGATTATGTCAGAAAAATCGTGCATCTCGGGACGCTTTCTATCTTGGGGGGTGCACGTAAGCGTTGTCCACCAGTGCGCACAAGCTGAAGGGTGGAGCCCCACGGGTGGCAGGTAACCTGACCTACTTTAATATCCTCTATGACTCTTCATGTCATTTGGGGTATTCGAGCAACATCTGTCCCTGGCGTGCGTGGTGCAATTTGGGAGACCCCGTCACGTGGTCAGTAATGTGAACACGTAGCTCAAGGCATGTTTGGCTTGAGAACATCCAGGCGAGTGATGGCGGCCGGGTGTACGAACTGTATGGATACCGGGCTCGGTGTGCAGCCGAGTCTGACGATTGTGTGAATTATATGTAGGTAGTCTAACCATGAAACGGTAGACGTGTAGCATTCATGTCCGAGTGACGCTTAGTGCCACTGAACTAACGAAGCCGGCTAAGTCCGGTATAGGTTTTTCTTTGTGAGGACGTAGTACTGACATGATCTGGTGAGGAATCGACGTCACACCCCACTAAATGAGCAACTTCATTGTAAAACTTGAAAGTTTTAATCCAGAGTACTAAAACTTGATGTAACTCTTGTCCTTAATCAGGATATTCAAAGTTAACAAGTTTTCAACTTATAGGCTATTAAGGACAGAGTCCCCTGTTTTCAGCTGATAGAAGGCTGAAGTTAATCAGAGGTTATAGGTTGCGTTCTTTCGAGGTTGGGGTCATATGATACATTTATGGAAAGCTATGGAGAGTTTTACAACTTTTCTGTTGAGGTCCAGAAGTTTTTCATCTCTTAACCAATCGAAAAATGCAGTAGAGTTGAAACTGTCCAGAAAACAGGGCAGAGCAAATACTCTCTGTAACTCTCTGTATATTGAGCATAACTTCCTGCATAAAAATCCAAAAATAGAAAATGAGGTAGTTCTGAAAAGTTTATGAGATCGGTTACAACTTTGTAATAGAAAGTTTTGTCATATTGGGAGTAGAATTAACTGGAATTCTTGGATCAAATCAGTACCTCAAGCAGGGAGGTGCTGTCCAATTTTCTCCAGAAATTCTATCAACTTCGACATCTCATAACTTTTGAACCAGGACAGATCTTAGGCCAAGCAAATACTTTCTGGAAAGATATTGAAGTTAGCTTTAACTTTGTTGTTGAGCTCCAGAATTGGTTTTTCTTTTAGCATGGCTAAATCAGGTTGAAATGGAAACTGGTAAGGGCTGTCATGTTGGACAGCAGATCAGCAGTCAAATTTGTTTAAATTTGAACTATGATTCCAAGTCTTATGAGTTCAATGACATGTTTTATGTTATAACTCAATGGTTTAATATTAAAATAAATATTTGACATTTCTCAAATATGTTTTTACAGATGACAGCGGATAGACAGTTAGAGAACGGGTGGGTGGTGTCCCCCTGTTCTCACCGCAGCGGCTATCCGGAAACGTTGAGGCAAATGCTTCAATATTTCGGGTATGATAAGATGCCGCAGTACGTTGCCAAAGAAGAAAGCGAGGAGGGGAATAAGACGTGGACGATCCATGTCGAAGTTCCTGCAGGGCCTACGCCACCCGGTTGGGTGCCGTTCACCGTTACGGTGAGAGGTAGACAGCCGGAGGGAATGTGGCAAGTGGCAGCCTGCGACACCATGTCGCGTTTCTGCCAGCTACACGTGAGAGCTATGGAGGGCACCCCATATGCGCTCGTTCCGGTAAAGGGACGGGTTGATCATGTGTGGGGGCAAAGGTACATGGAGGCAACAGATCCGGGTTGCCGAAGGTACAACCCCGCGGAGGCGAACCTCAGCCTCCAATTGAAAGCAGGAAAGACCATGATGGACAGCCAAGCTGTTCATACAGATTGTCTTGCTGCAAAGCTCAAGGAGAGCACAAGCCGTGGAGACCATTTCGAGAGTGCTCACAGCGCACTCCGCAATGTGCTCCTTCCAACGATTAAGCGACTGAACGAACAGCATAATCAGTTGCATCGTCTGAAGAATGCATGGAAGAAAAGCCGTGTTGACATCACGGCGTTGCAAGAACAGGTGCAGGATCTGACCCAGCAGAATGAGGTCCTTACTCAAGAGCGAGACAACGCTATTGAGGAAGGGCAAGACTGGGAAGAAGACTACAACCAGGCAATGGATGAGGTGCACGCGTTGCAGGAACTCGTACCCCCGGTATTGGGCATACCGGTGATCTTAGGTCTTCCGGCAATGGGAGAGGAGGTTGTAGATCCAGAGCCACCAGCAGAGATACCAGAGGAGGACGACCCACAGGAGCTCGAGTTCTACTCTGAGTAGGAGGTTACCGTTGTCAAGTAGGGCAACCAGAGTAGTGTAACCCAAACTTTTGTAACCTGTGACGTGTCGTGTAGGCAGTAGCGTATGTATAGGTAGTGACGACATGAGCACGACTTCTCGGAGACCCGAGAACAATTTATATTGTATAAAGTTTATGCTTTATCAATATATGTGAATGTTGTGTAAATTAGTCATGCGTCACTTCAATACCTACTGTTTCATATGGAATTTTTAAGTATGACATGTGCTGATCGCTGCTGTTTTGAATTTCAGAATGACTCGTACTCTTGCCAACCCAAACGTTGGGGGTTCTAGTCAAGGGGGGAGAGACCTCCCAACAGCCTCTCGAGGACTCCTCGGGACAGCAACAGCAACAGCAACAACAAACACCGCCACCACCACCGCCAACGGTTACATTGGCCGACATCGTTGCGGCAATGGCGGGTTCTCATCAGCAGCACACGGAGTTGCTGCAAACTCTTATTGCGAATATGTCTCGACCAGAGAGGCGTCAAGATCGTGAGGAGCGCCAACAGAGCTCCTACTCCGACTTTCTAGCAACTCATCCCCCGTATTCTCAAGGGCGGATGAACCCCTCGATGTGGACAACTGGCTTTGCACGATGGAGATGAAGTTTGGGCTGCTCCAAGTGAGTGAGCAGCGCAAGACTCAGTTCGCGGTCCAACAGCTCCAAGGATCCGCGAGCACGTGGTGGGCAAACTACTGTGCTTCACAGCCCACTGACCGAGTTATGACCTGGACGGAGTTCCGGACGGCCTTCAGGGCCTATCTCATACCGCCGGGTCTCATGAAGAGGAAAATGCAGGAGTTCTTACACCTGCAACAAGGGACCAGGAACGCGCTGGAATACTCCAGGGAGTTTAACGATCTCGCACTTTACGCGTCGTATCACGCTGATACTGACGAGAAGCGGCGGGATCACTGCTACCAGGGGCTTAATCCGCTCCTGAAGGACAAACTGGCAATGTTCAATCGCGGAAGCCTCAACGACATAATTGATGCTGCGATTGTCCAGGAGGACTCCGGCAAGGAGTTAGCGGTGGCGGAAAGGAAGCGAAGCGCGCCACAAAACAGCGGAGAAGGAAGTGGTCCTTCTCAGAAATATTGGATGGTGAATCGCTCACCATCGGGTCCATGCTGGCAGCCACCACAGAGGCTGATGCCGTTCCGCAGTCGGCCATATTCTTCACCGGCATTCAGGCCGGCACTGCCAGCACCACCTCCGCAACAACAACAGCAGCAGTGGGCAATGCCGGGTGCGTATGCACCTCAGCAGCGCATGCCGGGCTTTCGTCCCCCAAGCACCAGACAAGCAGCGGCCACATGCTACAAATGTGGTCGTCCAGGACACTTCACCAGCAGTTGCCCTGAGAGGCAAGGCGGCGGAGTTGCACCGCAACTTCCGGGGAGGAATCAGCCCCGGAACCCTACTAATGCGCGGCGGGCAAAACCTAGGCCCGGCACCGTCCATCAACTTGCCATAGAGGACGTGCCGGAGGGAGAGCCAATCCTTCTGGGTATGTTCCAACTCCACCAGCATCCCGCCATAGTATTATTTGATTCAGGCGCCACGCATAGCTTTATTAGCCAAGCTTTCATTGCTAAATACAGCTTGCCAATACTACCCACCGATAGTCCATATTTGATTTGTTCATCGGGTGGGAAGATTTCAGCAAGCATGATGGTCCCAAAAGGGCCATTATGCTTAGAGGGTAGAGTATACCCAACGTCTCTCATAATTTTAGAGGGACAAAAGGTCGATATCATCTTAGAGATGTCGTGGTTAACCCGCCACGGCGCTGTTTTAGACACCGTCCTCCGAATTGTGCACTTGAACTCAAAAGTGCACGAATCTCATTCCTTATTTCTAGACAGTCCAGAAATAAAACTTCCAAGTGTCTATCAATCCACAACCATCAGATTGGAAGACATTCCAGTGGTCCGAGAGTTCCCTGACGTGTTCCCGGATGATTTACCGGGGATGCGCCCGATAGAGAGGTGGAGTTCAAGATTGAACTTGCACCGGGAACCATGCCAATATCCCGAAGGCCGTACAAGATGGCACCCAAGGAGTTGGCTGAACTGAAGACTCAGCTGACGGACCTCCTGGAGAAGGGTTTTATTAGGCCGAGCTCCTCGCCATGGGGCTGTTCGGCATTATTCGTGAAGAAGAAAGGCGAGACGTTACGGCTTTGCGTGGACTATCATCCACTAAACGCCGTAACCATCAAGAACAAGTACCCGTTGCCACGGATCGACATGTTGTTTGATCAGTTGGTCGAAGCAAATATGTTTTCCAAGATGGATTTAAGATCCGGGTACCACCAGATTAAGATACGGGCTGAGGACATTCCGAAGACGGCTTTCTCGACGAGGTATGGACTTTATGAGTACCTGGTCATGTCCTTCGGCCTCACCAACGCTCCAGCTCACTTCATGTATCTAATGAACTCGGTATTCATGCCGGAGCTGGACAAGTTTGTCTGGTCTTCATCGACGACATACTGGTATATTCCAAGTTGGAGGAAGATCACAAGAAGCATCTGCGTATAGTCTTGCAACGGCTGCGGGATCACAAGCTATACGCAAAATTCAGCAAGTGCGAGTTCTGGATATCGCAAGCGCCTTTTCTCGGGCATATCATCTCAGCAGAGGGCATCGCTGTAGACCCGAGTAAAATCATACAAGTGCTGAATTGGAAATCCCCGAGAACTGTTCACGAGGTACGGAGTTTCCTCGGACTCGTGGGATATTATCGGAGGTTCATTCCGAACTTCTCGAAGATTGCCAAGCCTATGACGGAGCTGCTGAAGAAGGCTACCAAATATGTTTGGAGTCCAGCATGTGAAGCAGCATTCAAGGCTTTAGTCAAGCACCTGACATCAGCACCGGTTTTGGCGCTGCCAGACACAACAAAACCGTTCGATGTGTACTGCGATGCATCCGGCATTGGGCTCGGATGTGTGCTGATGCAAGACCGAAGGGTGGTCGCGTATGGGTCACGGAAGATAAGAAACCATGAGCAGAATTATCCAACTCATGACTTGGAGCTCGCTGCCGTGGTACTTGCACTTAAAATGTGGAGGCACTACCTACTCGGTAACCTCGTACATTTATATACCGACCACAAAAGCCTCAAGTACATATTCATTCAGAAGGAGCTGAACATGAGGCAGCGAAGATGGTTAGAGTTGATAAAGGATTACAAAATAGAGATCCATTATTACCCCGACAAAGCAAACGTAGTGGCAGATGCGCTGAGTCGCAAGTCACACGTCAACAATCTGACCATCACACCGTTGGAAGAGAGCGAACCACCACTGCATGTGATTCCACATGGAGCTCTCTACAACATAGCTTTGATCCCCACCATCCGTGAAGAGATAGCGGCAGCTCAGAAACATGACAAGGGCATGTCACATTTGCGGAGACGTGTAGACAGTAGGGAGCTGAAATGTTTCCGGAAAGACAGAGACGGCGTCCTATGGTTCAAGGACCGGATCGTCGTACCCCATAACCCGGAGTTACGGAAGAAAATCTTTGATGAGGCTCACTTGTCGAAGTTTTCTATTCACCCTGGCAGCAACAAAATGTATCAGGAACTCAGAAGCAAGTTTTGGTGGACACGGATGAAGCGGGAGATCGCAAAATACGTGTCCGAGTGTGATACATGTCGAAGGGTGAAGGCAGATCATATGCGGAAACCGGGAATGCTACAACCACTGGGCGTTCCTGCCTGGAAATGGGAAGATGTGAGCATGGACTTCATCGTTGGTTTACCTACTACTTTTCAGAAACATGATTCTGTGTGGGTGATCGTCGACCGACTCACCAAAGTGGCCCATTTCATCCCGGTCAACACCAACTACAACGCCAAGAAGTATGCTGAACTGTACATCTCACGGATCCTATGCCTGTACGGCGTACCCCGTACCATCATATCGGACCGGGGCACTTTATTTATGTCCTGTTTCTGGGAGCAGCTACACGCTGCGTTGGGGACGAAACTAATCCGTAGTTCAGTGTACCACCCGCAGACGGATGGGCAAACCGAGTGGGTAAATCAGATTCTAGAAGATATCCTACGAGCTTGCACTATCAACCACGGCAAGAATTGGGATGATCACTTGCCATTAGCCGAGTTCTCGTACAACAATGGGTACCAAGCCAGCATCAAGATGGCACCTTACGAGGCGCTATACGGGAGGAAATGCCGCACCCCATTGAATTGGTGTGAGTCTGGCAAAAGGGTTACCTTCGGGGTTGATCTTGTCAACAACGCGGAGGAAAAGGTTTGGCTGATCCAAGCGAACCTAAAAGCCGCCCAATCCCGACAGAAACAATATGCGGACCGGAGAAGGCGCCCACTACAATTCGAAGTCGGGGATCACGTATACCTACGTGTCTCCAATGAAGGGCATGAACAGATTCGGGGTGAGAGGAAAATTGGCACCCCGATTCATCGGTCCATTTCAGATTATAGAGAGATGTGGATCAGTAGCATACCGGCTGGAATTACCGGAAGCACTTTCCGGTGTGCATGACGTCTTTCACATTTCCCAGCTGAGGAAGTGTCTCAAGCTATCAACTACCATTCAGCTGGAGGATATTGAAGAACTGAAACCGGATCTCACCTATCGGGAGGAACCGGTTCAGGTTATTGATGAAAAGGCCCGAACCACATGCAACCGTACGTTGTGGTTCTACAAAGTCCTATGGAGGAATCACTCCGTGGACGAAGCGACATGGGAAAGCAAAGGATTTCTTCGCGCTAACTACCCTGACTTTTTCACGTCGCATATACGGTAATTTTTCCACCGTCCTCTCTCTCATTTTGACCTTATAATCTCAGGACGAGATTCTTTTAAGGGGGGACGAATGTAAGGGCCTCAGTTTTTGACACATAATCAAAGTGTTCATCACCACACACACACACCTCATTTGAAGAAAGTTGATGAACACATTTCAAGAGTAAGTAACCATCATCAACATGATCATTAGAGAACAAACTCACACAATGCAAAAGTGGCATTTCCTATATGAAAACTCCGACACCTTGCTAGGAATGTCCATGCCAAGTTTCACCCAAATTCAAAACCTTTTTGAAGTTCTTTTGATTATAGGTAGAAAGAGGGTTGTTTGAACTCAAATTCAAATTCAAACTGTTTTCACCCCATGAATTCAAAAGTGGGAGTCATATTCTTACTCAGCACATTTTTGTGAGCTCACACACCAATAGCTAAGTGTAGCAAATTCAAACCTTATTTGAATTTCAAACTACATGTGTGCTGAAATTCAGTCAAACCCAAACCAATTTGAATTCTACCCCCTTTCAAATGGCCCAGGGGCAGATAATTCAAATACTTGAGGTTAATTTGGTCTCTACTGTTTATAGCAGTAGAGCAAAGTTAATTTCAGAGGTTAAAACCCCGGGTGGGACCCACATGTCAGCCACTGAATCGAATTGAACTGACTGAAGAACAGAACACTCGGTTCTCGGGTGCAGCCCGAGCGCGCCACCGAGGGGCTGGCCGGCGCCAGCTCCTGCTGCATTTCCCCACGCTGGAGGCCAGCTGCTCGGACTTCTTATCCTCCCCGGCGTGCTCCCGTTAAATATCCCCGAGCCCCGGCGCGATCAGTCTGTTTCCACACCGAGCTCTACCGCAACCAGCCTCCCTCTCGATCCTGCTCGTGATCAGGCCGATCACTCACAAGCCCAGCCTCCTCTGAAGCAAAACGGCACCGTGAGCTCGGGAGCAACATCCTAGACCCCGTGTTGGCCAGTGAGCAGGCGGCCTCGAGCTCCTCCGGACATCTTTTCCGGCGGACCAAACGTTGCCACCGTTCGGGCTCTCGTGGACAGCTCAGTGCAGCCGTTGTCACGTCCACTTCTCTACAAAAGAAAGGCGTGTCTCGGTATGTAGATGGTGTAGCCGAAATCCATTTGGCATATGATCAACCATCGGTTGAGAATTTCCAAGTTTACTGCCAGCCAGTTCATATGAGACGAGCTCACCTCCAAGTGAAATTCGGATTCCACACACTAGGGTTGGTAAAGCCAATTTTCCAGTGGGTTCTACACGTACTAGCGCACACGCTCGAGAAGGAAGTAAGGAAAATCATTCAGGATTGGCCGTGTTATGGCCGTTTTCCTCGCCGTCGTTGCAAAGTACCTCGGCTCACAGTCGAGGGTAGGGTTGCCGGTGTTGCTAGGTTCCACAAAGCCCTAGTTCATGTTCCTCGTGCTCCACTGATGCCCTCCGAACGATTTCCGATTGATTTGGTGCACGTTAGAGCAAAACCGACCTCACCGGAACCCTAGCGGGTGCTGTCACCGGTGCGCGCGGGTTTCCGGCCATCACCGGCGGCCGGCGAGCCCACAACCGAGTTCAGGAGGTCGGAGAAGGGGGAGGCGGCGGGTTTCGGGCCGAAAGGTGGTCGGGAACTCGGTTCCGGCGAATCTCGCCGGAGACCGCCGCCGCCGAGTATTTGGCGCTTGGAGGAAGAAGAAGCACTGTGTGTGGGGCCCACAGGCAGAAGTTTAAACTTTTCCCGATTTTCAGATTTAGTTCAAACTTCAAACCCACATAACTTTGGCTAGGAACATCCAAATCGAGTGAATCAAATTTTGTTGGATTCTGCTCTCTGAGTAATTTCCAGCAAATCAAGTTTCACTTCATGAAAATCCTTATTTCTCCAGAATTAATTCTTCAAAATTTAAATTTTTTAGAATTTTAACTGGAGAATCCATTGGACGAAAATTCTGAAATTTTGCTGGGATGTTCACCAAAATATCCCTGAACTACCATAAAAATTTCAGATCCATATAATCTCATTTGATCCACCTAATGGTGTGATTAAGGAAACTGCTCCAGAGAAAATAGAAAATGTCCAGAAACATTTTCAGAATTTCTCTGAAATTGTTAGCTCATATCTTTAGTTAGGAACCTTCAAATTAAGTGAGGCCAACTCCATTAGAACCCTCTAAAAATCTAGTTTTCAGAAATGCATGGGTTGCTCCATGAAAATCCCTAGAACACCCTAAAAGCTCCAATTAAGGTCAAGTACATAATTATTTGTGGAGAGCTCAAATGAGCTTTGCTGCAAATAAAACTTGGCCAAGTCTCTGTTTAGGTTGTAACCAAACCACAGTAAAAATTTCAGAGTCATTGGGTCTGTCTAGTAAGACTTATAAACTTCACAAGTGTAAATTCAATTCAAATGCATTTAAATTAATACATGTACTTGTTATCTCATGTAGTCGCTAAGGTCGAGGAGGAACCCGAAGTCTTAGACTTCGTTACTATGGAAGATCAGCTAGCCTACGACCATGAGCAGCAAGGCAAGCACCGGTTTGCATTAACCTCTTTACAAACTTTTATTGTTTTGAGAACTTACTTTGAGTACCATTAATTCTTGCATTAGTCTTGTTTGAAAACCCAAATGCATAGTTAAGAAAACCATGGGTTGGGATTAGGATTGAAAACCCCTTTAGCTACTGTAATGCTAAGATAGTGTAGGATTCGGTACAAATCGAGTAGTTTGAACTACTCGCGAGGATAGGCTAGAGGCACTCGACTCGGGTAGAGATAGAACATGAAACACATGGCAAAAAAATGAGACCGAGCGGAGAGTAAGGGCAGCAGGACTTTGGGGCCTGGGTGCTATAGCTCCGCTTGTGTCGATTGAGGACCGAGCCATGTGCGGGCCTGTTGAACAAGCTAGAACAGTACCGAAGACCTACCGGCTATATGGGAACCGGGAAACCGATGCAACTCGGGTAGCTGGGTGTTGAGGCATAGCTGGTCGTTCAGAGGGTAGGTTGAAAGCTTGAGGTGTAAATCGGCTGGCGGCACTGAGATGCGCGTGCAGAGACCTCTTGCTCGGGACGATTGGACCGGTTCAACATTTGGCTGACGGGTGAAAGGTGGTTATGTACGACGTCCGTGATGGTTTTTGTAGGCAACATCGAGTACGGGCGTACATGACGGGTTATTCGGGTAACCCTGCAGGTGTAAATCGATTATAATTGCCGTCCCTCGCGGTTAGTGAGTACCACTTGTTCACTGTACCATGACGTAGAAAGAACAGGCTAGTTACATGTTAAAATGTTGCTGATTGAAATATGGACTTTGATTGTTAATGATTTGTTGTAGTTTAGAGCTAACTAAAGTTCTTTTCAAACTTTGGGCAAAGTACAGGAGAGAAATGCGTTTCTTGTTTGATTGCGGCTCTCTCATGTGCCTTAGCGTAAGGTTCTCCACAACCTGCTGCTAAAACTTGAAAGTAAGGTTCCACTAATGAGGCGAGTCCTTGCAACTTGTTTTACCTCCTATAATCTATCAACCATCATGTAGAAGTTCCATGAATAGGAGAGACGGGTCAGTCTTGCTGAGCCTTCGTGCTCACTGCTTGTATTTGAAGCTTTTGCAGGGTTCTATGAGGAAGGGACTCCCGAGGAGGAGACGGAACCCCAGGAGGGGAACCCCGTTGTGTGGGAGTCGTGCACGCCACCGAGTTAGTGTGTGTGCGTGCTAGCAAGGACACATTCACGGGCTGAACGTGAACTTGATGCGTAGTCTACGCCCGTGAGTGTAGACTGAACATATTTTGTTGTAAAAATGTTCATAAAACCGTTTATCTAATAAAACTTTGCTTCCGCTTTGTACCTTTGATGTGTATTATTCGGTGCTGTGCAACGTAGCACCCCTCAGCGTGATCCTGGCTCGACAAGAATGTGGGGTCGTGTCATATACACCTGCAGGGATACCCGAAGAGCACGTCACGTACGCCCACCCGTGGAGCTGCACAGCACGCTCACTCGATGTCGTACAGGACAGCCTTTCACCCAACAGCCCAAACGTCGAACCGGTCGCACCAAAACAGACAGGAGGTTCCCTACACGGAGCATCTCTCTATGCCCGTTAGCAGATTTCCACCTTGCTGCCCTCAACCTACACCTATAAATCGGTGTGCTATGCCTCGACGCCTGGAGGTTTAGGTTACATAGGTTTACCGGGGCCCATATATCCGATATGCCTTCGGTACGTTCAAACTTGATCAGCATGGGCCCCACACGGATCGGTCCTCAATCGACATGCACAGGGCCACGCACACAAGACTTCCTCTTGCTGCGCCATAGCCCCTGCCTAGTCTCATTTTCATTACTAAAGTGATCTCACATCACTCGAACCAATCCCGTGTGTCCCAAGCCTAAAGTCGCGAGTAGATTCCAACTACTCGACTTGTACCGAAGTTCTAGGAATCATTAAGCATAGGCTGTCTACTCGAGGTCTTAGACACTACCCTTGCTCTTATAGGAAAATCTGGTTATGCATCTGGGGTCTCATCCATCCTACACCTACTGCACATATATATACCTCACACTAAGTATGTAAACAAAGAAAAACTTTATAAAATGGGTTAATGCAAACCGGGGCTTGCCTTGTTGCTGCTGGTCAGTGGTTAGGACTTCGTCCGGAAGAAGGAAGTCGAGCACTTCCGGAGTTTCTTCGCCTTCAGCGACTACACGTCAACGAGATACTATATGTCAATTCATATGCAATGTTTAGAATTGAATAAGTAATTAATATAACTCTAGCTAGACCTCCCCTTCGGTTCTGACATTTTTATGGTGGCTTGGTAGGGTTCTAACCAGAGCCTTGACCAAGTTTCATTTGAAACAAAGTTCATTTGAGCCTTGTACAAATAAAAGCCTATTTGGTCAATATTAGAACCTCTGAGGAATTCCAGGGATTTTCATGGCTTCAACCATTACTTTCTGCAAACTAGAATTTGAGATGGTTCTAATGGAATTGGTTTCATGTCATTTGAAGAATTCTAGAGGAAGTTATGCCCTAAACAAGATTTGAGAAAATCTGAAAAATGTTTCTGTACATTTTTCTATTTTCTAAGGGCAGTTCACTTAATCACACCATTAGGGGGACTAAATAAACTTGGATGGGTCTGAAAATTTTACTGTGACTCCAGGATTTTCCAATGAACCTCCCAGCCAAATTTCAGAATTTTTCATAATGTAATTCTCCAAATAAAATTCCTAACAGTTTAAACTTTAGGGAATTAATTCGGGAAAACCATTAAGTTTCATGAGCTGAAATTTGTGTCAGTACTCAAAGATATGAATCCAACAAAATTTGGTTCACTGGATTTGGACACTTCTAACCAAAGTTATGAATTTCTAAAGTTTGGGCTGATCCGTGAATTATTTTTCTACAGAAAATCACCTCCCGTGCTTAACCAGAGACTGACAGCGGGATCCGCCCGTTTAATTTGAACTAACTGCGCTCTCGCGCGCGCTTAACTCAGTGGTTTACACGTGGGACCCATGTCTTCGTCTTCCTCCCGACGCCGCCGCCCCGAGCCGCCGGAGCTCCGGCGAGGTCGGTGTTCCCGGTGACCAAGCTCGCCGGCGACAGTAAGACTTGCCGCCCCCACATAACTTTGGACGCTGAGCATGCTGGACATCATGCCGCCGTCGGCTAACCGCCGTAGCTCGGCGGCGATGAGCGCTATGTCTCTGTGCAACATCGGCAACGTGTTCCCGCCCTCCTGACCACCTCCTTCGCGCGCTAATCGTGTCACCACGTTCAGGGAGACCTCGGGAAGCTTGGCATGACCTCGGTTGGAACCGAAACAGCCGGCGCACCGGACCTCACCAGCGACCCCCTCTTCCGCCGAACTGTTCTATGGTGAACCTGTGGTTCCGGCGGTGGTTTCCTTCCGGTTTTTGATCGAGGAGGGGCGCAAGAACCTCTAGACGCTATTTCACAGCTCTGTTCGACCTCCCCCACGATTATCCTCCCGAATTTCTCCTAAACCTAATCGGGTCCCGAAATGAGCTCCCCACCCTAAACTGGGAAATTCTCTGCGCACAAAGGTCGAACCTTGGAACGGTTTGCACGGTGGCCTCAAGGACAAGCTAGCGCTCCGCTTTTCTATGGACATCGAGATCAGAGGATGATCGCAGCTCAGTTGGCAAGGGATCGGAACTCAGGCGGCTAGGCGGCGGTTCACTGAAGTGCACGAAAACAAGAGCTCGCCGGCTGATTTTGTGCCTTTTATAGGCCACTGAGGGCAGTGGAGGGCGCGACACCTGCCGAGCCACCTCCCATGTCGAAGCAGGAGCTGGCCGGCTGAGGCGGTCGGGCGCCGACGTCGACAGCGGCTGGCGCGCGCTTCTCGGCCGAATGAGAAAAATCAGCTCAGGAGGCTTCTGGGTTAAGGCTGCTGACAAGTGGGACCTCCCCTCTATTGCTTTTTCTAATTTTCCATTTCTGTTGGCACTAAAAATATCCCAGCTACTCACAATTGAATGTGAGACTTAGCCTCCAAGTCATTTTTATAATTTGATCTCCTAAATTTGAAATTGGTTTGGCTAGATTTGCATCACCATTGAACGGAAATTCAAATTCAGTTTTGAATTAATGCAAATTTAGCTCCCGACAAGATGAGCTCCAATGGAGATGAAAATTGGGGGACTAACTCAGAAAAATGTGCTGAGTTTGAATATGAAGTCAACTTTGAATTCAAGTGATGAAAGTTGCTGCAATTTGAATTTACATTCAAATTGGCCTCTTTTTCAAATACCTCCAAAAGTGCCGCAAAAAGTATTGGATTTGCATGAACTTTGGCTTGAGCCTTCCCAAGACTATTTAAGGTCTAGGGGTGAGCTCAACCTTGCATGTTCATGTGTAGAAATCCCACTTTCTGAAAGATAGGGCTTTCCCCTCTAATCCCCTTTTTGATGGTGGCTACTTGCTCTTCACAAGTGTGCCCAGGATGTCCACAAGATGAGCTGTGGTGTTGTGAGGTAATGAAAATAATCACTTTTGCATGTCCCTTTTCTTGGGCTTTTACATCCCTCCCCCCTTAAAAGAATCTCGTCCTGAGATTATAAAAGAAGAGGCAGCGATGTAATAGAAACTCACCCGTGCTGGGACGTCATGAACTCCTGGTAGTTTGAGCGATGGAATTCCTCGCTCTCCCACGTCGATTCTTCGGCGGTGTGGTTACTCCAGAGTATCTTGTAGAACCACAACGTTCGACTACGCGTGGTCCAAGCCTTCTCATCAATAATTGCCACCGGATATTCCTCATACGTCAAATCTGGCTGCAGCTCGCCGATGTTTTCAGTGGGAACCGTAGCTGTATACTTCAGACATTTTCGCAGTTGTGAAACATGGAAAACGTCGTGAACACCAGCAAGAGATGCCGGCAGTTCCAGTCTATATGCCACTGGTCCACACTTCTCGGTGATGGCATAAGGTCCAATGAATCGGGGAGCTAGTTTCCCCTTCACGCCGAACCGGTGCCTTTCATCAGAGATACACGGAGGTACACGTGCTCTCCGACGTCAAAGTGCAGCGGTCTACGCCTCTTATCAGCGTAGCTTTTCTACCGGGATTGAGCGGTCTTCAAGTTGGCTTGAATCATCCGAATGCGCTCTTCGGCGTCGTTCACCACATCAACCCCGAATGTGACCCTTTCACTGGACTCGCACCAGTTCAATGGGGTGCGGCATTTACGACCGTAGAGAGCTTCATATGGTGCCATCTTGATACTCGCCTGATAGATGTTATTGTACGAGAATTCCGCCAATGGTAGATGGTCATCCCAGTTTCTACCGTGGTGAATGGCACACGCTCTCAACATGTCTTCTAGTACTTGGTTCACCCTCTCTGTTTGACCATCTGTCTGAGGGTGATAGGCGGAGCTTCTAATCAGCTTAGTACCCAAAGCAGCGTGCAACTGCTCTCAGAAACGAGATACAAATAGTGCCCCTTGGTCTGACACTATGGTCTTGGGTACTCCATGCAAGCATAGGATTCTTGCAATATACAACTCCGCATATCTGTTGGCATGGAAATGTGTATGTACGGGAATGAAATGAGCCGACTTGGTTAACCGGTCAACGATCACCCAAATGGAATCATGCTTGTTGGAAGTCAGGGGTAATCCAACAACAAAATCCATGCTCACATCTTCCCACTTTCATGCTGGAATTTTCAGGGGTTGCAGCAGCCCTGATTTCCTCATATGATCAGTTTTCACTCGTCTACATGTATCACACTCGGATACGTACTTCGCCACTTCCCGGTTCATCCGTGTCCACCAAAATTTGTTTTTCAAATCTTGGTACATTTTGTTGCTGCCCGGATGAATTGAGTATTTAGACAAGTGAGCTTCATCAAGAATTTTCTTCCTCAGCTCCATGTTCCGGAGTACGACTATGCGGTCATTGAACCACAGCGTCCCCTCATCATCCTTCCGGAAACATTTGATGTCCCCGTTGTCTATCCGTCTCCAGAGATGTGACATGCTCTTATCAACTTTCTGAGCTGCAATGATGTCCTCCCTAATAGTTGGGTCGAGAGCAAGGTTGTAGAGTGATCCATAAGGAACCAAGTACAAACTCGGCTCTTCCTCCTCCATCGGTGTAACGGTGAGGATATGGACATGTGATTTCCGACTCAGCGCGTCGGCAACCACATTCGCCTTGCCGGGGTGGTAATGAATCTCAATCTCATAATCTTTGATTAGTTCTAACCACCTCCTTTGCCTCATATTCAGCTCCTTCTGGGTGAAGATGTACTTTAAAGCTCTTGTGGTCGGTGTAGAGATACACCAAATTCCCCAGGAGATAGTGCCTCCACATTTTTAACACCAAAACCACAGCCGAAAGCTCAAGATCATGAGTCGGATAGTGCTGCTCATGGTTCCAAAGTTAGCGTGAGCCATATGCGACCACACGTCCTTCCTGCATCAACACGCAGCCGAGCCCAATACTGGACGCATCACAATACACGTCGAAGGGCTTGGTTGTATCCGGTTGAGCTAACACCGGGGCTGTGGTGAGATGCTTGACTAATGCTTGGAATGCCCCTTCACATGCCCTGTTCCAAACATATTTTGTTCCCTTCTTCAGCAATTCTGTCATCGGCTTAGCAAGCTTGGAGAAGCTTGGAATGAATCTCCGATAGTATCCCGCTAAGCCGAAGAAGCTTCTGACTTCATGGACTGAAGTGGGAGCTTTCCATTTCAGCACTTGATCGATTTTGCTTGGGTCAACAGCAATGCCTTCCGCTGAGATGATATGTCCCAGAAATGGCACTTGGCTGATCCAAAACTCACATTCGCTGAACTTGGCATAGAGCTTGTGGTCTCGCAGTCGTTGAAGAACGATCCTCAAATGTTCGGCGTGTTCTGCTTCTGTCTTGGAGTAAACCAAGATATCATCAATGAACACCACAACGAACTTGTCCAGCTCCTGCATGAACACCGAGTTCATGAGATACATGAAATGTGCTGGAGCATTAGTGAGACCAAACGACATGACGAGATATTCATATAAGCCATATCTCGTCGAGAAGGCCGTCTTTGGGATATCCTCCGCCCGGATTTTTATCTGATGATATCCAGAGCGAAGGTCCATCTTGGAGAACACACTTGCACCCACAAGCTGATCAAATAGGATGTCAATGCGAGGCAGTGGGTATTTGTTCTTGATGGTGACGGTGTTGAGCGGCCGGTAGTCCACACACAGCCTCAAGGTCTCATCCTTCTTCTTTACGAACAGCGCCGAGCATCCCCAAGGCGAGGAACTCGGCCTAATGAATCCTTTGCTCAACATATCATTGAGCTGTTCTTTTAGTTCAGCCAGCTCGTTCGGAGCCATTTTGTGTTGTCTCCGTGATATGGGCGTAGTCCCGGGTGCAAGCTCGATCTTGAACTCGACATCCCGCTCAGGTGGCATGCCCGGAAGATCATCCGGAAACATATTGGGGTATTCCCAGACTACGGGGATGTCCTCTAACTTGAGAGCTTCAGCATTATTAATTTCTGAAACTTCCCGGACTGGAGTGTCTAACACCATGGAATGTGGACGATGGAATGGAGAATTCAAATGAACCGTCCGTGTCCGAGTGTCCAGGACAGCGCCATGGTAGTGTAACCATGACATCCCTAAGATTGCATCAATCTTCTGTCGCGTAAGGATTATCAAAGTGGCGGGATATAGCTTCCCACCTAAGCACAGGGTGCTTTTGGAATCATCATATTTGCTGAAATCTTCACTCCCGGTGAGCAGATCATATATGTGCAGTCGGTTGGAAAGACTTGCATTTGATGCTTAGCCACATAGGATGCACCTATAAAACTGTGGGTTGCACCAGAATCAAATAAAATGATGATTGCTTGATCGTTGAGAGTGAACGTACCCGCCAGCACGTTGTCTCCCTCTGGGCGTCCTCATTGTTGAGGTGGCGAACGCCCCCAGTCCGCTGACCAACCTTCTTGACCGGAGGTCGTCCTCGAGCACCGCCCTGGAACTGGGCTTGCCCGCTGCTCTGCTGCCCCTGGGGACAGTTCTTCGAGAAATGGCCCGCCTGGCTACACGTAAAACAAGTGTAGAGGGGCGGTCCTCCGCTGATCGGCGGACGGAAACCCGGGGCGCGTTGTGGCTGTGGGAACGCCCGGGGTACCATCTGCTGCTGATGTTGCGGTCGCGGTGGTGGCATCGGCGGTCGGAACGGGGATGGCTGAAAAGAACGACCCCCGAACTGCTGAGGTCGCACCGGTGGATGCCACTTCTGTCCGGATGGTGTCCGATACACCATGCGGTACTTCTGGGGAGCTCCACCCCCACTGCTGGGTGGAGTGCTGCACTTCCGCTGCTCAGCCGCCAACTCCCGCTGAGCATCTTCCTGCATGATCGCGGCATTGACGAGATCGTTGAAGGTGCCGCGATTGCATTGGACGAGATGCGTCTTCATCTCGGGGTGTAACCCCCGATAGAAGTGCTTCCGCTTCTTCTCCTCGGTGGAGACGTAATCTGACGCATATTGCACCAGATGGTTGAAGGCACGGGAGTAGTCGTGGGCACTCCTCCCGCCCTGCTTCAGCTCCAAGAACTCTTGGAACTTCCGCTTCATTATTCCGGGAGGGATATGGTAGGCGCGGAACGCCTCCCGGAATTCTTCCCACTCCACGGCATGTCCAGCCAGACATGACGCGACATAATTCGCCCACCACGCACCAGCGGCACCGTGAAGCTGCTGCGCCGCGAACAGAGTCTTTTACCGCTCCGTACATTGGAGCAGCCCGAACTTGGACTCGATTGTCCGCAGCCAGTTGTCGGCCTCCAGTGGTTCTGCTGCTTCTGTGAACACCGGAGGGTGCATACTCATGAAGTCTGAGTACGTCACCTCACAGGGCTCACGAGACCCCCTCTCTTGACACCCCCCCCCCCCCCCCCCCGCCTGGGACGTATTCTGCACAATTGTGCGGAGAAGTTCGGTCTGCTCCTCACGATTCCCCACCAGTGCCGCTATCACATCCGCTAGGGTAAGCGGAGGCGGCGGTGGTGGTTGTTGCTGCGGGGTGCTGTCGTAGGCAGGTGGCTGGGAGTCATCACCCCCTTTCTGGCTAGAGCCACCAATCTCATGCGTGGTCCGAGTGCGAACCATCTGCAACCATACGACAATAAACATCAGTCCCACAACATATTTCGTGCAGTCCAATAAAATGGCATAAACATAACGACAGTAAAACATGTGATACATCTCGTATGTAGATAATGTAATAACTTTGCACAAGCTACACCATTACCAGACCAAATACAAGCTAGTTAAATCCAATTTGACAGACTTCCTCTTTGGAAGTTCATCTCAACTAGGTTTGGTCACCACGAGACGTTAATATCGCATTGTCATCACGTAGACTACCCTTTTATCTGCAATACGACACAGACATGTACTCAAATCTTTCACTAGTTGAAGATAACCACTCATGAGTATGTTCTACCCCATTGGAAGTACTTAAACCCCCTAGGGTACAACAACCTCTAAATGAGTTCAACTGTCATCCCTCTGTCAGAATGACTAGTTTCTACATATCCCAGATTTTGATCTGGTTCTGGGCATTTTCATGACTCAAGCTGAATACCAAAGTTAAAGTCAACTTCAGGATGTTTCCAACAAGTATTTATTTTCCCTCGGATCAGCTCTGGTTTAAAAGTAATGGTAATTCAAAGTCAACAGAATTTCTGGAAGAATTTCAACAGCACCTCCCTTGGAAGTTGCTGTTTTCAACTCTGGTTTCCACTGAGTTCTGTGCTGAAATTTCAGAAACTTTGATTTACAAAGATGCAACCCTTTCCTAACCTTTCCAAATATGTGTCATATGATAATTTTAGATTTTTCTACAGGAAGTTATGCTTGAAAAACAGAACAGTCCAGAGAGTGTTTTGAATCTGCCCTGGTTCTGGACAGTTTACATCCCTATGGAATTTAGGCCATCTTGCGATGTGATTCAGCTCTGGAAGTCTACAACAAAGTTGTAGAGTGCTTAAACAACTTTCCATAACTATATCACATACCTCCATTGGATAAATAATCTGTGAATTATGCTCTGTCAAAGTTCAGCCAACTTGCTGCCCAAAACAGAGCACTCTGTTTTTCAATCCCTTGGAGCTACACTGATCAACTATTGAATTTTTCTACCCAACCAGGGTCCTAAATGTTGAAACCTGATGAGTTTAGTTCCTTATTATCAATATCTTTCATGCACATGCCTATGATATGTCGGTACTACGTTCCTCACAAAAATAAAATCCTAATCGGATTATACCGGCATATACGTCTCAATTGTGGCACTAAACGGGCTCTCGCACACGTATACTACATGGGATACATAGTGATTAGTACCTGCAGAAGAACACCCAATAATTATGCACTTAAAGGTTATGTTCATTTCAGGCAGATCCATATTTGAAAGTAAATACAAACACCCGTAGCATTGCCATACGGCCGTCCTTGAGTTAAGCCACGTCTCAAGGTACGTGATCGTGTTTTAACACCACACGACGGGGAACCCGAGTAGAGCACGAACGGGTCATCATGGTTGGAAATTTTATCACCCCAACAGATACCACCTACTGCCCTGCAGGGCACGCCGATGACAAGCGCTGCACATGTTCTCCTGGGGTATTTCCAGACGAACACACTCTCGCGTTACTGACCATTCGATGGGGTCTCCACTTACTTGCCGAATGCACGCTAGGGATTAGCATTTCATATAAACTCAGGAACATGAAGAGTCCAAGATTTTCATATTGACGTCTCACACCAAGCTGTGATACCTATCCCTGAACCACATTCCTCGTCAGGGGAGCTAACCGAAATTGAACCGCTTTCGATAGCGTTCCTTACCATTTTTACCTGAGCGTAGGTGCGTCGTTACATAATTAAAATTCAGAATTATAACACATAGGTTAGTCTTGCCACTTTAAGTAACTATGCTAATATAGTCCTTACTTCGGCAAACTACCGAATCCTCACCATAAACCTATGTTTTCCCGTAATACAGTCCTTAATTAATGTGCTATCCCCAATGCCGCTCTGATACCAGCCTGTGGCGGACCGGAATCCGCTCATCCAGGATCGCAGAGGGTGATGCCGCACGATGCGACACCCGACAGCACACATCATAAGGATACATTGTATTACATAGAAAATCAACTGAACTGTACAAAGTAGTACACTACTCAGTTACAAACTAGTGTTTATATTACACAACGGAAGTTAAATTTGTACAACTCACGCCCATCTATCTAGCAAAAGTCGGTTGCCCAGCCCTAGGGCAACCCACACTAGCTGCACTCCTCAGCTTAGCGCGGCGTGTACGGCTCCCACTCAGCCGTGGTCCCCGACGGAGGGTAACCCTCGCTGGTGGACTCATAACCCAAGTCCGTGGGTGGCTCCTCACCTGAAAAACACTTAAGCAGCAACCATATGGCTCAACAAGACTTAACCGACTCACCTAGGCATGAAACTCTACATGTAGTGTACAACGATCATGGGATGGTAAATTTCAGCAAATGGACACGCCTACAAGTTCATCCTTAGTTCATCTTTTAGCCACAAGTTAACAGTTCATGAATATGAAATTTAGTGAGCAATATTTGGTGGCACACATGTAGCAATACAATTATATCATAACAGCAATATTGAATCATCACATTTCACATATTAACCTACGTCACGACTCAGTGACCAAGTGGTACTCTTCACCGCGAGGGATGGTGAATCGACTCGATATACACCTGCAGGGATACCCGAAGAGCACGTCACGTATGCCCACCCGTGGAGCTGCACAGCACGCTCACTCGATGTCGTACGGGACAACCTTTCACCCAACAGCCCAAACGTTGAACCGGTCGCACCGAAACGGACAGGAGGTTTCCTACACGGAGCATATCTCTATGCCCGTTAGCAGATTTCCGCCTTGCTGCCCTCAACCTACACCTATAAATCGGTGTGCTATGCCTCGGCGCCCGGATGTTTAGGTTACATCGGTTTACCGGGGCCCATATATCTGATATGCCTTCGGTACGTTCAAACTTGATCAGCGTGGGCCGCACACGGATCGGTCCTCAATCGACATGGACAGGGCCGCGCACACAAGACTTCCTCTTGCTGCACCATAGCCCCTGCCTAGTCTCATTTTCATTACTAAAGTGATCTCACATCACTCGAACCAATCCCGTGTGTACCAAGCCTAAACTCGCGAGTAGATTCCAACTACTCGACTTGTACCGGAGTTCTAGGAATCATTAAGCATAGCCTGTCTACTCGAGGTCTTAGACACTACCCTCACTCTTATAGGAAAATCTGGTTATGCATCTGTGGTCTCATCCATCCTACACCTAATGCACATATATATACCTCACACTAAGTATGTAAACAAAGCAAAACTTTATAAAATGGGTTAATGCAAACCGGGGATTGCCTTGTTGCTGCTGGTCAGTGGTTAGGGCTTCGTCCGGAAGAAGGAAGTCGAGCACTTCCGGATTTTCTTCGCCTTCAGCGACTACACGTCAACGAGATACTATATGTCAATTCATATGCAATGTTTAGAATTGAATAAGTAATTACTATAACTCTAGCTAGACCTCCCCTTTGGTTCTGACATTTTTATGGTGGCTTGTTAGGGTTCTAACCAGAGTCTTGACCAAGTTTCATTTGAAACAAAGTTCATTTGAGCCTTGTACAAATAAAAGCCTATTTGATCAATATTAGAACCTCTAAGAAATTCCAGGGATTTTCATGGCTTCAACCATTACTTTCTGGAAACTAGAATTTGATATGGTTCTAATGGAATTGGTTTCATGTCATTTGAAGAATTCTAGAGGAAGTTATGCCCTAAACAAGATTTGAGAAAATCTGAAAAATGTTTCTGTACATTTTTCTATTTTCTCAGGGCAGTTCACTTAATAACACCATTAGGGGGACTAAATGAACTTGGATGGGTCTGAAAATTTTACTGTTACTCCAGGATTTTTCAATGAACCTCCCAGCCAAATTTCAGAATTTTTCATAAAGTGTAAAATCCCCAAAAGTGGTAGCAAGAAAATTCAGCTCATGTACACTTATGAAAAATGAGGGGAATTAAAACTTTGAATTATAATGGGGTAAGTTCAAAGTGAGGGTTTAGACTTCCCAAAATTTCCAAAAACATGGAGATCTAAAGGCACAACTTGGATCTTCATATTCTAAATATTCACCCTTCCGAATTTCAGCTCATTTGGAGGAGTTTTAATATTTGTTTGGGATTAAAGGGAAAAGCCCTCTAATCTGAATTTCAAATTCAGTTTCAAATTCCAATTCCCTCAATTTCAAAATTTGGGTTAACAAATGTGTTCCCCACCTTTTAATAAGCAGCCATGCCAAAAGTTGGAAACTTTGGAGCTGGTTTGCTATATTTTTGAGGCAATACAAAGTGGAGAATTCAAACTCATTTTTCAAATTCAAATGATCAAACCACATCCAAATTTCACACCAGAATTCAAACTATTTGAATTCAGCAAATTCAAACTATGACTTGGGGGTGAAGTCAAGTCTTTAATGTTGAGTTGCTGGGGTAAAAATATCAGAGGAAATTTGACTAAACGAAGGGGGAGGTGGGACCCAATTGTCAGTCACACAAAAGCCACTCAACCGACTGTTTTCTCCCCGGGTGATCACAGCGCGCCAGTGCTCGACGTTTTCCCCACGCCCGAGGCTTCCACCGTGCCATCTCAGGGTCTCCTCGCCGTTGCTCGTCTTGATCAGCCCGCCCGGAGTGCCACAGAAGCATTTTGCCACTTACAGCTCGTGCTTCGGCCTCTGCTCTGCTTCCCCTGCGCAAACGCGAGCCGCCGACGCTGTCTCGACCATTTTCGATTGCCAGCCGTACTGATCCCTCCCTCGCCGAGTTGCCAACGCAAAAGAGGAGCGCCAACGTGGGTACAAGGTAGTCCCGCGCTCATCTTTGACGCTTGGGGCTGCTGTTGGCCCTAATCCGGGGATCGGCACCAGGAACTGAAGCCATCGGCGGGAACCGAAGTCAGGCCACCGTGGTCAGAACGCCTGGGTCACCCTCTGCCTCAACTTGCTGTACACGAAAGGTGAGTGGACATGTCCTGGTTGTGTAACCGGAGGCCGTTTAGCGATTGCTAGAACCGGTGCCGAGAATTTCAACCTTTTCCCAAACTGTACACCGACGGATAGGGCCCAGTCTAACCAAAAATTCGTGGTGCACGATCCTTTAGACCTCGAGTAACCTTGCACAGAGCTTCCCTACTTCCTAGCGCTTCTCCTTGACGAAAAACCAAGCAAAAACATCAAGAAACGAGGGAGCCCTAGCTGTTTTCTTAGGCGCCGGTGCAAAAGCACCTCGGGTCGCCGTGGAGCCCTCGGTTGCCGGCTGTTTCACCGGCGGCCAGGACCCTTAAGGGTTCCTGCATTGTTCACTGATGCTCTAGAACCTGAGAACCGATCATGTGAAGTAGGAATGAAAGTTCCCGACCTCGCCGGAGTTCAAAGTATTGCTGACACCGGTGCGCGGTGGGTTCCGGTGAGCCACGGCCGCCGGCGACCCTTCCACAGTGTTCAGCACGGTTAAATATGGGGAAGCGGCGAGTTTGACAAAGTTTGGACCACGGGAACCCCATTCCGGCGAGCCTCGCCAGCATGCGCCGCCGTGGGAGGCGCGGACAGCGCGAGGAAGACGAAGGAGGGCCGGGTCCCACCGGTCAGCCTCCGTATAGTCGCGGGGATCGGATTGTGGCTCGGGATCGACTGTGGCTGCGCGGGAATAACCCCGTAGCACCCGGTGTTGCCAAAATCTCACTGGTCCGATTTAGAACAGTGGGCCCAGCCCAATTATTTGTAGTTTCTATTAGGGAAATAATTCCAGGAATTAGCTGATCTTTGCAAGCCCATAACTTTGTGTAGAAAACTCCAAAAAAAGTGAGACCAATTTTGTTGGAATCCTCATGAGGAGTAATTCACAGAGAAACCAATTTTAGGCTATGAAAATGCCCCGGAGTCTCTGTAGAATTGTTTTTAATAAATCCTTTTGGGATTTATTACAGGAGCAATTCTTTATGAAATAGTCCCAAATTTGGGCAGAAAATCCTTTCAATAGTTACTGATCTACAGTAAAAATTTGGCTTCATTGGAGATCATTTGCTAGGCTAAACTGCCTTCCCAAGTTCAGCCTTTATTTGGAAATTCAAATTTAAACAGAAGCTTTTTCAGAACTCCTGTCCAACTTCAAAAATTCATATCTCTCTGATGGTAGCTCCAAAAATGGTGAAACAAATTTTGTTAGAACCATGGAGACTGACCCTAATCAGATCTTCCATTTCTAGATATGTCAAAGCTTCTGATTTGGGCTCAAAATTCAGAGAAGCATTGTACTTGTAGGAGTCTTAAAGACTACATTGTGCAATGACATGTCTCGGAATTTGGCTCAAATTATCCTTAGAGGGTCTAGTATCCACTGTAAAAATCCCAAAGCCAATTAAGGATGTTAAATAGCAGTAGCTATGAATAGAAGTTCAATTCTTATAAATCCTTAATACTTACACATGTATTTTATTACATTTCATAATAGTGACCGAAGTTGAGGACGCACCGGAGCCTTTGGACGTCCTTCCACCAGAAGCTTACTTCCCCTTTAACTCGCAACCAGGCAAGCCCCGGTTTGCACTTAAGTACCTTTTATAAAGTTTTTCATTTGTATCACTTATGTCTACGTTGAAATGTATGCATTAGAGTTAGGGTGATTGAAACCCCACTTGCATAGCCTTTTAAATCCTATAAAGGGTTGGGTAGTTTACAAACTCGATGAGTAGAGAATTCCATGCTAATGTTTAGGATCTCGGTAGAAGTCGAGTAGTTGGAAGCTACTCGCGAGATAGTATTTATCACACGGGAAGAAAAGAGGTAGATAATGGCTTGAGTTGAAAAAAATGAGACCCAGCAGGGGGGATAGGATGCAGTAAGCAGAGGTCTCACATGCGTAGCCCTGTTGGTGTCGGTTGAGGACCGTCCGTGTGCGGCCCTGCTGGACAAGTATCAAACAGTACCGGATGCATACTGGCATATGGGAACCAGGAAACCGATGTAATTGGTTAACCTGGGTGTCGAGGCTTACCCAACCATAAATAGGAGTGGGTTGAGGGTAGCAAGGTGTAAATCTGCCGGTGGGCACAGTCACGCTCCACGCGGGGACCTCCTACCCGTTACGGATGGACCGGTTCGGCATTTGAGTTTCCTTTGAAAGGTTGTTGCATACAACAGAGTAGGAAGGGGTGTGGAATCACGCTTCTGAAAGTGGGTGTATGCAACGTGTTATCCAGGTGTGTCTTGATTGCAATCACCGTCCCTCGCGGTTATTTGAGTACCCGCTTGTTCACTGCGCTGTGACGTAGTAAGAAGTGAATAAGCCAACTGAAAATGCTGTATTGATCTATTAATGTCTTGAATACCTTGAGTGCTGTAGTTATAGAGCTAATTAAGTTTATATTCCACTTTGGGCATCACCACATCGGAGGAAAGCGTTTCTCGTTTGATTGTGGACTTCCGATGTGAGGGCTTCCTAAAGGCATACAAATCCGCTGCTATAAAAACTGAAAGCAAGGATCAACTTATAGGCGTGTCTTTCTTGCAAAGTCCTTTCCTACCTTACACATCCTTGCACGTAGAGTTCCATGCCTAGGGTTGACGGTTAAGACATGCTGAGCCTTCGTGCTCACGGTTGCAATATTTGAGCTGTGTGCAGGTGAGAGTTATGAGGAAGATTCCGAGGACGAGGCGATGCCCCGTCGGGGTACACGGCCGAGCTGGAGCCCTGCACGCCGCCGTGATTCTCCGGTTCCATGCTGCTAGTGTGTAGCATCCCCGGGCTGGACGGCTGCACTTTTGCTTAGATAGGATTTGAGAGTAGCTATGTATATAACTTTCGCTGTATAATTAAGTTTTGTAAAAAGACTTCGCTGTTTTATATCAAATAAACGTTTTTATGTTGTTCTTTATTCTTTTCGTGTATGCTGTTGGGTGCCGCATCGCACGGCACCACCCTATGCGATCCTGGAGTGGGTGAACCACGGGGTGGTCCCCACAGTCGTGGTATCAGAGCCGCATTGGGAATAGCACGCTCGAAAAGAGCCTATTTTGAAAATTTAGAAGTATTCGAGTGAGGATTAGTCATTAAGCCCACATAAGGTCTATGATAGTAGTAGTTACTAAGGTGGAAAAGCTAACTTATATGTTATGCATTCTGTAACGACGCTCCGACGTCAGGTAAGAGGTAAGGTATGCCACCGTAGGCGGATCAATTACGGTAACTCGCCATACGAGTAATAGTATGGAAGGCCATACCGTGGCTTGGCACGGTAGTGAATATGAGTCTCTGAACCTCTTAATGGTTCTAAGAGCATATGAAAACGCTGTTCTCCAGCGTGCTTTAGGCGAAAGTGAGAATACCCCATGTGTGGTAAGCAACACGATAGTATGCAACTCTTGAACGTTCAATGTTCAAAGGGCCATACGCAGCGCTCGCCATCGGCGTGCCTCAACGGTCATGAGGCAGTAGGTGGTATCCGTTGGGTTGATAAAATTCCCAACCGTGACGACCCGTTCGCACTCTACTCGGGTTCCCCGTCCTGTGGTGTAAAAACACGACCATGTACCTTGAGACGTGGCTTGACTCAAGGACGATCCGTATGGCAATGATACGGACCGTATGTTTTTACTGTAATATGGAACTGCCTGAAATGTCAAAAACCATTGTGTGCACCATTATTGTGTGTTCTGCTGCAGGTACATTAACCACGTTAGTGCATGACGTGTAGAAACCGTTTGTAAGTGACGACTTTAGTTCCACCATTTGACACGTATATGCTGGAATACCGGTTTAGGATTTTTCTTTGGTGAGGAAACGTAGTACCGACTGCATAAAAGTTTATTTTCAAAGAAAAGAGTCAAAATGAAGTTTAGGATTTCATTTAGGGGTTAGTAAACTCCTATATTGAACTAAGAGTCAATTGGGAGTATAGATTCAATCTCAAAAACTTAGGAACAATCTCCCCTGTTTTCGGCAGAAATTTTGCTGAAATTGAATAGGGCATAACTTAATATTGGTTGAACAATGGAGGTGTTGGATACCATTCTGGAAAGGTTTTGAAGTCCTCTACAATTTTTCTGTAGAGTTCCAGAACAAAATCTCCCTCCAAAGGGATGAAAATCTCAGATGAGTAGGTACTGTCCAAAAACAGGGCAGACCAAATGCTCTCTGGAATTTTCTGTATTTCAACCAAAACACTTAGTTTCACCGTTTGACATCCAGTGGCTGTTGTAAAACAGCGAGTTGGAGTCGAAGGGTTTATGCATTTGACATATCACTTCGGGTTAGTACATGTTTGGGTCCAATACAATAGCGAGGAATTACGCATGCTAACACACTTAACATCCCGTGGTGACCCCGATGGTCGAAATGAACTTTTAACCCATAAAGTTCAATACTTTGGAACTCGATCGTATGACACGGTCCAGGGATGTATATGTTGCATAAAGTTTATACTTTATCCATATGTGTGATTGTTATGCGCATTGTTTATCCCATTCTCGCATTACTATTGTATAGACTGGATGAGCTAAACCCACATGTGCTGATCGTTTGAATGGTATGAATGCAGAATGGTGCGGACACGTTCAACGCAAGAGGAGGGAGGTCCGAGTCAAGTTCGTGGTGATGAGTCTCCACCTCCGGAGCAAACCATGACGCAGCAGCAACCACCTCCTCCACCGCCAGAACTTCCAAGAAACCTGGCGGAGGTTCTCGCCGCAGTGCTCAGCTCGCGTGACGAGCAAACCGAGTTGCTGCGGATGCTAGTGCAGCAGAATGCGTCCCATCAGGGAGGACGCCAAAACGATGGGAAACGCCAGCCCCAACGAAGCTCGTATTCAGAATTCATGGCGACCCATCCACCGGTCTTCACGGAGGCCGAAGAACCTTTGGAGGAGGACAGCTTTATCCGCACTCTGGAGGCAATGTTCGGGCTGCTATGATGCACCGAACATCAGAAGGCGCTGTACGCAGCGCAACAGCTTCAAGGAGAAGCCGGTACCTGGTGGGCGAACTACACCGCCTCCTTACCGGCTGGCCATGCCGTCACATGGACGGAGTTCCAGGAGGCGTTCCGCGCCTATCACATACCTCCCGGTGTGATGGAAATGAAGCTCCAGGAGTTCCTGGCGCTACGACAAGGCGAGAGGAGTGCTCATGAGTACTCCAGGTTACTCAACCGGCTGGCGCAGTATGCACCAGGATTTGTGGGGACCGAAGACAACAAGCGTAATGCTTTCTTCCGGGGCCTGAATTCAAAGATGAAGGTCCATCTTGCCCAGAGCAATTGCGGCACATTCAATGACCTAGTTAATGCCGCGATTCTACAAGAGAATGCTCAGCGTGAGCGCGGGTCTGATAAGAGGAAACGTAGTGTGCTGACGAGCAGCAGTGGTGGGACGTCACAGAAATACCGCGTGGTGTATCACTCACCATCCGGTCAGAGATGGCAGCCACCGACGCGACCGCCTCAGTTTCGCGGTCGGCAATATAATGCGCCGGGCTTCCGACCGACGTATCCACCACAGCAACAGAAGCAGCAAAGGATGGTCCCACGTGCACCTCAGTTTCAACAGCGTGCACCGGGATTCCGTCCTCAAGTCGGCGGGACCCCGACACCTTACACGTGCTACACGTGTGGCCGTGTCGGGCACATTTCAAGAGACTGCCCCGAGCCGCGACAGGGCACGGGTGCAGCGCTGTATCAGGGTGCTAATCAGCCCTGTAATAAGCCCAAGAAACCAGCACCAAAACCCGGCAACGTCCACCACTTAGCCATCGAAGACGTACCAGAAGGCGAACCCGTCCTCGCGGGTACGTTTTCTTACTTAGATCATCCCGTAGTCATACTTTTTGACTCCGGTGCCACCCATAATTTCATAAGTTAGTCTTATGTTATTAAATATCAACTGCCTATCATTCCCACAAATAATTCATATTTGATATGTTCTCCAGGTGGGAAAATAACATCTGATAGAATGGTCTATAGAGCACCATTACAGTTGGGTGGGAATCTATATCCGACTTCTCTAATCATGTTAGAGAGTCAAAAACTTGATGTCATTTTAGGAATGTCATGGCTACATCGCCATGGTGCTGTTCTTGACATCATTCCACGTGTGGTTCGTCTAAACTCTCCACTCCATGAACCACATGTTCTTATTCTTGACCGTTCGGTTCAAGAAACCCCAGCCACATATAACACGGAAGCCACGAAACTTGAAGATATTCGTGTGGTCCGTGAATACCCGGATGTCTTTCCGGATGATCTTCCGGGCATGCCACCCGAAAGAGATGTCGAGTTCAAGATTGAACTCGTACCTGGGACGACGCTGATATCACGGAGACCATACAAGATGGCTCCCAACGAGCTGGCTGAACTGAAGGAGCAGCTCAACGATCTAATGAAGAAGGGTTTCATTCGACCGAGTTCCTCGCCATGGGGATGCTCGGCACTGTTTGTAAAGAAGAAGGATGAAACCTTGAGGTTGTGTGTGGACTACCGACCTCTCAACGCCATCACCATCAAGAATAAATATCCATTGCCCCGCATTGATATATTATTCGATCAACTTGTGGGTGCAAGTGTATTTTCAAAGATGGATCTTCGCTCCGGATATCATCAAATTAAGATCCGAGCGGAAGATATTCCGAAGACAGCCTTCTCGATGAGATATGGGTTGTATGAATACCTCATCATGTCCTTTAGTCTCACCAACGCCCCGGCACACTTCATGTATCTTATGAACTCAGTGTTCATGCCGGAGTTGGACAAGCTTGTGGTGGTGTTCATAGACGACATCTTGGTCTACTCCAAGTCTGAAGAAGAACATGCCAAACACTTGCATATCGTACTTCAACGATTAAGAGACCATAAGCTTTATGCCAAGTTCAGCAAGTGCGAGTTTTGGATCAGCCAAGTGCCATTCCTTGGTCATATCATTTCTGCAGAAGGCGTTGCAGTTGATCCAAGCAAGATCGAACAAGTGCTGAAATGGAAGTCCCCCACATCAGTCCACGAAGTCAGGAGTTTCCTCGGGTTAGAAGGATATTACTGGAGATTCATACCGAACTTCTCCAAGCTTGCTAAGCTGATGACTGAACTGTTGAAGAAGGGGCTCAAATATGTTTGGAGCTCAGCTTGCGAAGAAGCTTTCCAAACATTAGTGAAGCATCTTACAACAGCCCCAGTGTTAGCTCAACCAGATACAACCAAGCCCTTCGACGTATATTGTGATGTGTCTGGCATCGGGCTTGGCTGTGTATTGATGCAAGGAGGAAGAGTGGTCGCCTATGGCTTACGTCAACTTCGTAACCATGAGCAGCAGTATCCGACTCATGATCTTGAGCTCGCTGCTGTGGTGTTGGCCTTGAAGATGTGGAGGCACTATTTGCTTGGGAACTTAGTGCACCTCTACACCGACCACAAGAGTTTGAAGTATATATTCACTCAAAAGGAGTTGAATATGCGGCAACGGAGATGGTAAGAACTGATCAAGGACTATGAGATCAAGATTCACTACCATCCCGGTAAGGCAAATGTGGTTTCCGATGCATTAAGCCGCAAATCTCATGTCAACAGTCTGTCCATCACCACACATGAAGAGGAGGAGCCGAGTCTGTACTTGGTTCCATATGGGGTATTGTATAATCTTGCTCTCGTCCCTACAATACGAGAGGAGATTATGGAAGCACAGAAGAAAGACGTGGGATAGTCGCACATTCGGAGAAGGATGGAGAATGGCGAAATGAAGTGCTTCCAAAGAGATGAACACGACACTCTATGGTTTAAAGACCGTACAGTGGTACCCCGTGACATGAAGCTTCGGAAGAAAATCTTGGACGAAGCTCATTTATCCAAGTATTCTATTCATCCAGGCAGCAACAAGATGTACCAGGATCTGAAAACCAGGTTTTGGTGGACACGGATGAAAAGAGAAATCGCAAAGTACGTATCTGAATGTGATATGTGTCGGCGTGTGAAAGCCGACCATATGCGTAAAGCCGGACAGCTGCAACCATTGAACATTCCGGCGTGGAAGTGGGAGGATATTAGCATGGACTTCATAGTCGGGTTACCTCTCACGTCTCACAAACATGACTCGATTTGGGTGATAGTTGATCGACTAACCAAGTCGGCTCATTTTATCCCCGTACATACAAAGTACGTGGCCAAGCAATATGCGGAGCTGTACATTGCAAAGATCTTGTGCTTGCACGGTGTTCCCCGCTCTATCATTTCAGATCGCGGTGCGCTGTTCGTCTCTCGGTTCTGGGAACAGCTGCACACATCGTTGGGGACCAAACTGATCCGAAGCTCCGCGTATCACCCGCAGACAGATGGTCAAACTGAACGGGTGAATCAAGTGCTTGAAGACATGCTACGCGCTTGTGCCATCCACCACGGCAAGAATTGGGACAATCATTTGCCGTTGGCGGAGTTTTCCTACAACAATGGCTATAAAGCTAGCATTAAGATGGCGCCATATGAAGCTCTCTACGGCCGGAAATGTCGCACACCTCTCAACTGGTGCGAGTCCGGCGAGCGAGTTATCTACGGCATTGAACTTGTGAATGAAGCGGAAGAACGAGTGCAAGTAATACAAGCCAATCTTAAGGCTGCTCAATCTCGTAAGAAGAGCTATGCGGATAAAAGACGCCGCCCTCTCCACTTCGACATCAGGGACCATGTTTATTTCCGTGTGTCTCCGATGAAGGGAGTTCACCGTTTTGGAGTGAAGGGTAAACTTGCGCCACGGTTCATTGGTCCGTTCAACGTCATTGAAAGATGCGGACCCATGGCCTATCGCTTGGATTTACCAGCGTCGCTCGCAGGCGTTCACAACGTCTTCCACATCTCTCAGCTAAGGAAGTGCCTCAAACCCTCAGCTGAAATCCGCACAGAAGACATAGAAGTTCTTCAACCGGACCTCACGTACACGGAGTATCCCATCCGGATCATCGATAAAAGGACTAGCGCCACAAGAAACCGGACCTTATGGTTCTACAAGGTCTTGTGGAGTAACCATACCACTGATGAGGCGACATGGGAAAGCGAGGATTATCTACGCACGTATTATCCGGACTTGCTATCATCATATACCCAGTAAAGTTTTCCCCACTTTGCTTTTCCTTTGGAATCTCGGGACGAGATTCTTTTTAAGGGGGGAGGGATGTAAAATCCCCAAAAGTGGTAGCAAGAAAATTCAGCTCATGTACACTTATGAAAAATGATGGGAATTAAAACTTTGAATTATAACGGGGGTAAGTTCAAAGTGAGGGTTTAGACTTCCCAAAATTTCCAAAAACATGGAGATCTAAAGGCACAACTTGGATCTTCATATTCTAAATATCCACCCTTCCAAATTTCAGCTCATTTGGAGGAGTTTTAATATTTGTTTGGGATTAAAGGGAAAAGCCCTCTAATCTGAATTTCAAATTCAGTTTCAAATTCCAATTCCCTCAATTTCAAAATTTGGGTTCACAAATGTGTTCTCCACCTTTTAATAAGCAGCCATGCCAAAAGTTGGAAACTTTGGAGCTGGTTTGCTATATTTTTGAGGCAATACAAAGTGGAGAATTCAAACTCATTTTTCAAATTCAAATGATCAAACCACATCCAAACTTCACACCAGAATTCAAACTATTTGAATTCAGCAAATTCAAACTATGACTTGGGGGTGAAGTCAAGTCTTTAATGTTGAGTTGCTGGAGTAAAAATATCAGAGGAAATTTGACTAAACAAAGGGGGAGGTGGGACCCAATTGTCAGTCACACAAAAGCCACTCAACCGACTGTTTTCTCCCCGGGTGATCACAGTGCGCCAGCGCTTGACATTTTCCCCGCGCCCGAGGCTTCCACCGCGCCACCTCAGGATCTCCTCGCCGTTGCTCGTCTTATTAAGCCCGCCCCGAGTGCCACAGAAGCATTTCGCCACTTACAGCTCGTGCTTCGGCCTCTGCTCTGCTTCCCCCGCGCAAACGCGAGCCGCCGACGCTGTCTCGACCATTTTCGATCGCCAGCCGTACTGATCCCTCCCTCGCCGAGTTGCCAACGCAAAAGAGGAGTGCCAACGTGGGTACAAGGTAGTCCCGCGCTCAACTTTGACGCTTGGGGCTGCTGTAGGACCTAATCCGGGGATCGGCGCCAGGAACTGAAGCCATCGGCGGGAACCGAAGTCAGGCCACCGTGGTCAGAACACCTCGGTCACCCTCTGCCTCAACTTGCTGTACACGAAAGGTGCGTGGACATGTCCTGGTCGTGTAGCCGGAGGCCGTTTAGCGATTGCTAGAACCGGTGCCGAGAATTTCACCCTTTTCCCAAACTGTACACCGACGGATAGGGCCCGGTCTAACCAAAAAATCGTGGTGCACGATCCTTTAGACCTCGAGTAACCTTGCACAGAGCTTCCCTACTTCCTAGCGCTTTTCCTCGATGAGGAACCAAGCAAAAACATCAAGAAACGAGGGAGCCCTAGCTGTTTTCTTAGGCGCCGGTGCAAAAGCACCTCGGGTCGCCGTGGAGCCCTCGGTTGCCGGCTGTTTCACCGGCGGCCAGGACCCTTACGTGTTCCTGCATCATTCACTGATGCTCTAGAACCCGAGAACCGATCGTGTGAAGTAGGAATGAAAGTTCCCGACCTCACCGGAGTTCAAAGTCTTGCTGACACCGGTGCGCGGTGGGTTCCGGTGAGCCACGGCCGCGGGCGACCCTTCCACAGTGTTCAGCTCGGTTAAATATGGGGAAGCGGCGAGTTTGACGAAGTTTGGACCACAGGAACCCCGTTCCGGTGAGCCTCGCCGGCGTGCGCCGCCGCGGGAGGTGCGGACAGCGCGAGGAAGACGAAGGAGGGCCGGGTCCCACCGGTCAGCCTCCGTATAGTCGCGGGGATCGGATTGTGGCTCGGGATCGACTGTGGCTGCGCGGGAATAACCCCGTAGCTCCCGGTGTTGCCGAAATCTCACTGGTCCGATTTAAAACAGTGGGCCCAGCCCAATTATTTGAAGTTTCTATTACGGAAATAATTCCAAGAATTAGCTGATCTTTGCAAGCCCATAACTTTGTGTAGAAAACTCCAAAAAGAGTGAGACCAATTTGTTGGAATCCTCATGAGGAGTAATTCACAGAGAAACCAATTTTAGGCTATGAAAATGCCCCGGAATTTCTGTAGAATTGTTTTTATTAAATCCTTTAGGGATTTATTACAGGAGCAATTCTTTATGAAATAGTCCCAAATTTGGGCAGAAAATCCTTTCAATAGTTACTGATCTTCAGTAAAAATTTGGGCTTCATTGGAGATCATTTGCTAGGCTAAACTGCCTTCCCAAGTTCAGCCTTTATTTGGAAATTCAAATTTAAACAGAAGCTTTTTCAGAACTCCTGTCCAACTTCAAAAATTCATATCTCTCTGATGGTAGCTCCAAAAATGGTGAAACAAATTTTGTTAGAAACATGGAGACTGACCCTAATGAGATCTTCCATTTCTAGCTATGTCAAAGCTCCTGATTTGGGCTCAAAATTCAGAGAAGCATTGTACTTGTAGTTGTCTTAAAGACTACATTGTGCAATGACATGTCTCCAAATTTGGCTCAAATCATCCTTAGAGGGTCTAGTATCCACTGTAAAAATCCCAAAGCCAATTAAGGATGTTAAATGGCAGTAGCTATGAATAGAAGTTCAATTCTTATAAATCCTTAATACTTACACATGTATTTTATTACATTTCATAATAGTGACCGAACTGAGGACGCACCGGAGCCTTTGGACGTCTTTCCGCCAGAAGCTGACTTCCCCTTTAACTTGCAACCAGGCAAGCCCCGGTTTACACTTAAGTACCTTTTATAAAGTTTTTCATTTGTATCACTTATGTCTAGGTTGAAATGTATGCATTAGAGTTAGGGTGATTGAAGCCCCACTTGCATAGCCTTTTAAATCCTATAAAGGGTTGGGTAGTTTACAAACTCGACGAGTAGAGAATGGCATGCTAATGTTTAGGATCTCCGTAGAAGTTGAGTAGTTGGAAGCTACTCACGAGATAGTATTTATCACACGGGAAGAAAAGAGGTAGATAATGGCTTGAGTTGAAAAAAATGAGACCCAGCAGGGGGGATAGGATGCAGTGAGCAGAGGTCTCACGTGCGTAGCCCTGTTGGTGTCGGTTGAGGACCGTCCGTGTGCGGCCCTGCTGGACAAGTGTTGAACAGTACCGGATGCATACTGGCATATGGGAACCAGGGAACCGATGTAATTGGTTAACCTAGGTGTCGAGGCTTACCCAACCGTAAATAGGAGTGGGTTGAGGGTAGCAAGGTGTAAATCTGCCGGTGGGCACAGTCACGCTCCACGCGGGGACCTCCTACCCGTTACGGATGGACCGGTTCGGCATTTGAGTTGCCTTTGAAAGGTTGTTGCATACAACAGAGTAGGAAGGGGTGTGGAATCACGCTTCTGAAAGTGGGTGTATGCAACGTGTTATCCGGGTGTGTCTTGATTGCAATCACCGTCCCTCGCGGTTATTTGAGTACCCGCTTGTTCACTGCGCTGTGACGTAGTAAGAAGTGAAATAAGCCAACTGAAAATGCTGTATTGATCTATTAATGTCTTGAATACCTTGAGTGCTGTAGTTATAGAGCTAATTGAGTTTATATTCCACTTTGGGCATCACCACATCGTAGGAAAGCGTTTCTCGTTTGATTGTGGACTTCCGATGTGAGGGCTGCCTAAAGGCATACAAATCCGCTGCTATAAAAACTGAAAGCAAGGATCAACTTATAGGCGTGTCTTTCTTGCAATGTCCTTTCCTACCTTACACATCCTTGCACGTAGAGTTCCATGCCTAGGGTTGACGGTTAAGACTTGCTGAGCCTTCGTGCTCACGGTTGCAATATTTGAGCTGTGTGCAGGTGAGAGTTATGAGGAAGGTTCCGAGGACGAGGCGATGCCCCGTCGGGGTACACGGCCGAGCTGGAGCCCTGCACGCCACCGTGATTCTCCGGTTCCATGCTGCTAGCGTTTAGCGTCCCCTGGCTGGACGGCTGCACTTTTGCTTAGATAGGATTTGAGAGTAGCTATGTATATAACTTCCGCTGTATAATTAAGTTTTGTAAAAAGACTTCCGCTGTGTTATATCAAATAAACGTTTGTATGTTGTTCTTTATTCTTTATATCCCCACATAAAGTAATTCTCCAGATAAAATTCCTAACAGTTTAAATTTAGGGAATTAATTCTGGAAAACCATTAAGTTTCATGAGCTGAAATTTTTGTTGCTGGACAGTACTCAAAGAGATGAATCCAACAAAATTTGGTTCACTGGATTTGGACACTTCTAACCAAAGTTATGAATTTCTAAAGTTTGGGCTGATCCCTGAATTATTTTCTACAGAAAATTGCCTCCCGCACTTAACCAGAGACTGACAGCGGGACCCACCCATTTAATTTGAACTAACCACGCTCTCGCGCACACTTAACTCAACGGCTGACACGTGGGACCCATGTCTTCATCTTCCACCCGACGCCGCCGCCCCGAGCCGCCGGAGCTCCGGCGAGGTCGGCGATCCCGGCGACTTAGCTCGCCGGCAAAGGTGAGACTTTCTGCCCCCACATAACTTTGGACGCTGAGCACGCTGGACATCATGCCGCTGTCGGCTAACCACCGTAGCTTGCCGGTGATGAGCGCTATGTCTCTGTGCAACATCCGCAACATGTTCCCGCCCTCCTGACCACCTCCTTCGCGCGCTAATCGCGTCACCACGTTCAGGGAGACCTCATGAAGCTCGGCATGACCTCGGTTGGAACCGAAACAGCCGGCGCACCGGACCTCACCGGCGACCCCCTCTTCCGCCGAACTGTTCTGTGGTGAACCTGTGGTTCCGGCGGTGGTTTCCTTCTGGATTTTCATCGAGGAGGGGCGCAAGAACCTCTAGACGCTATTTCACAGCTCTGTTCGCCCTCCCCCACGATGATCCTCCCGAATTTCTCCTAAACCTAATCGGGTCCCGAAATGAGCTCCCCACCCTAAACTGGGAAATTCTCTGTGCACAAAGGTCGAACCTTGGAACGGTTTGCGCAGTGGCCTCGAGGACAAGCTAGTGCTCCGCTTTTCTATGGACGTCGAGGGCAGAGGATGATCGCAGCTCGGTTGGCAAGGGATCGGAACTCGGGCATCTAGGTGGCGGTTCACTGAAGTGCGTGAAAACAAGAGCTCGCCGGCCGATTTCGTTCCTTTTATAGGCCACTGAGGGCAGTGGAGGGCGCGACACCTGCCGAGCCACCTCCCACGCCGAAGCAGGAGCTGGTCGGCGGAGGCGGTCGGGCGCCGACGTCGACAGCGGCTGGCGCGCGCTTCTCGGCTGAATGAGAAAAATCAGCTGAGGAGGCTTCTGGGTTAAGGCTGCTGATAAGTGGGACCTCCACACTAATTCTTTTTCTAATTTTTCATTTCTGTTTGCACTGAAAATATCCCAGCTACTCACAATTGAATGTGAGACTTAGCCTCCAAGTCATTGTTTGAATTTGTTCTCCTAAATTTGAAATTGGTTTGGCTAGATTTGCTTCACCATTGAACTGAAATTCAAATTCAGTTTTGAATTAATGCAAATTTAGCTCCTGACAAGATGAGCTCCAATGGAGATGAAAATTGGGGGACTAACTCAGAAAAATGTGCTGAGTTTGAATATGAAGTCAACTTGGAATTCAAGTGATGAAAGTTGCTGCAATTTGAATTTACATTCAAATTGGCCTCTTTTTCAAATGCCTCCAAAAGTGCCGCAAAAAGTATTGGATTTGCATGAACTTTGGCCTGAGCCTTCCCAAGACTATTTAAGGTCTAGGGTTGAGCTCAACCTTGCATGTTTATGTGTAGAAATCCCACTTTTTGAAAGTTAGGGCTTTCCCCTCTAATCCCCTTTTTGATGGTGGCTACTTGCTCTTCACAAGTGTGCCCAAGATGTCCACAAGATGAGCTGTGGTGTTGTGAGGTAATGAAAATATTCACTTTTGCAAGTCCCTTTTCTTGGGCTTTTACACAGCATTGGGCTCAGATGTGTGCTGATGCAAGACCGAAGTGTGGTCGTGTATGGATCACGGCAGCTCAGAAACCATGATCAAAATTATCGAGTCATGACCTAGAGCTCGCTGCCGTGGTACTCGCACTCAAGATTTGGAGGCACTACGTACTCGGTAACCTCATGCATTTATATACCGACCACAAGAGCCTCAAGTACATATTCACTCAGAAGGTGTGGAACATGAGGCAGCAAAGATGGTTGGAGTTGATAAAGGATTACGAAATAGAGATCCATTATCACCCCGGCAAGGCTAACGTAGTGGCAGATGCGCTGAGTCGCAAGTCACACGTTCATAATCTGACCATCACCCCGTTGGAAGAGAGCGAGCCACCATTGCGTGTGGTTCCCCATAGAGCTCTCTACAATTTAGCTGTTATCCCCACCATTCGTGAAGAAAGGGTGGCAGCCCAGAAACATGACAAGGGCATCTCACATATGTGGAGACGTATAGACAATGGGGAGCTGAAATGTTTCCGGAAAGACGGAGACGGTGTCCTATGGTTCAAGGACCGGATCGTCGTACCCCGTAAACCGGAGTTACGGAAGAAAATTTTTGGACGAGGCTCACTTGTCAAAGTTTCTATTCACCCCGATTACTCGGTCCATTCCAGGTTTTGGAAAGATGTGGATCGGTTGAATACCGGCTGGAATTACCAGCGACATTCACCGGTGTGTACGACATCTTCCATGTTTCTCAGCTGAAGAAGTGCATTAAGTTTTCAACCACCATTCAGCTGGGGAATATCGAGGAACCGAAACCAGATCTCACACATCAGGAGGGACTGGTTCAGATCATCGATATAAAGGACCGAACGACACGCGACCGTACGATGTGGTTCTATAAAGTTTTATGGAGTAATCACTCCAAGGATGAAGCGACCTAGGAGAGTGAAGGATTTCTTCACGCCAATTATCCCAATTTTGACGTCGAACATCTTATAATTTTTCCACCATCCGCTCTCTCCTTTTTACCTTATAATCTTGGGATGAGATTCTTGTAAGGGGGGAGGAATGTAAAGGTCCCAAAAATGTTGAATACAAAGGGACTGAAGATTGAACACCATTTGGTTTCAAGTTTGTAAAAATTGGGACTTGTTTAAATTTTTCCACATGTGATGACACACATGAGTGTCCCACCACTCTAGCATAGGAGAATGGAGTGTTTGGGGGACAAAGTTAATTTAAAATCCATGTGTAAGCTCTCATGTGAAGGGGGAATAAAATTCAGAGTTAAACTCAAATTGTTCAAACCCAATTTCAAATGAGGGCAAGCAATAGGAATGCAAACTGTTGTGATCAAAACCTCATTTGCAGAAGCCAAACCAAAAATCAGGTCTCATATTTGAATTCCTTAGGTCCAAATTAGGGGTATGCAAAGTCTCATGAATTTTTGAAGATATTTGCTATCCATTTTTCCAAATGGACTTAAATGTACAATGAATTCAAATACATATTTGAATTTGGATGAAACTTGCCAAATTCTCCACATATAATTCCGATTTGAACTCCCACAACTGATTTTCATCATTTGCCAAATTTTGGAGATCTTTTGAGAGGATAAGGGGGGGTATGGGGCCTACTTGTCATATGCACCCAAATATCTGAAAATGAGTTGGTTTCTTCTGTTCCACTCGTAGCAACCGAGACAGCGCCGAGCCAGCTCCGGGTGACACCGAGGGGCAACCGGGACACCTCCCCAGCAGCTGAAGCTCCTCTGTGGATTGTTCAATGTTATCAGCAGCTCGAGCCATGTCTGTTTTTGCTCACGAGCAGAACACTGACGCCCTTCTCTCCCTCATAACGAACAGAGCGCCGCTCGCTGTCGCCACACCACCAATCGTTCGGTAACCTACAACCTCGCGCGAGAAGAGGCTAGTGAGTAGCGAAATGGCACCAGGGTCTCTCCCTCTCCCTCCTCGACGCGCCACCGACCGGTGTTCGGCTCTCCTACCCCGGGAACACCGTGTCCGCGCTGCGGCCGAACAAGAACGAAGGAGGAGGCTTCCGTGGACAGCTCAACCTAGAGCTTGTCGTGGCCAAGTAACGGCACCCTTGGACGCACCAAGAAACCATGCTACTCTCCTCCCAAGCTCAAGCCATGACATGGACAACCGAGCGCGAATTCGAGAATGTTTCTCCGGCGGGCACAAACCGACCTTCCGGTACGGTACTCTAAAATTCGATCTCAATTCTTGTTCTTAGGTCGCCAAATCTTGCACACGGGACTGAAAGTAGTCGGCGATCATTTGCTCTTCACAACCCTAGCTTGGAAACGCACGTAGACTGCAAAATTCTAGGTTTTCTGAGATCAAATGTGGAGGAGGCCTCGGGTGCACGGTGAAACACCATTAGCCACTGTTCCCGAGCAGTTTTGAGGTTATGTCGAGCTTCCTCGTGGTTCACTGGTGCTGTAGCGCTGTTTCACCAAGCTTTTGGCGGGCTAGGTCGGCCGGCCGACGCCGCCGAAGGTGAGCCGAGCCGCTGTGCCGTCGCGAGAGAGGTTAGGGACCTCGTCGGCCTGCGGAAGCTCCACCAAGATGCTCAGCACATGATTTTAGTCCCTGGTGGCGAGCAGAGGCTCAGGCAGAGGTCGGGAGACTGGTTTCCGGCGAGCTCTAGCGACCTAGTGGCGCGCGCACGCGAGAGGCGTTAGGAGGAAGAAGAAAGAAGCCGGTCCCACATGTCAGCGACTGGAAATTTAAAATCCGGATTCTCTGTGACCCCGGATCATTCTGTGGCTGTGCGGGTTCACTCTGTGACTCCGTGTGTCTTCGGCAGAGAACACGCCAAGTGGCCCGGGACCCACTAGCAGACTTTAAACATTTCTAGGAATTCCAGATTTC